>PVKM010000789.1:0-93603 GCA_004027735.1 Carollia perspicillata | reverse complement strand
CAACACAGGAGCCTGGCCCCGGGAGATGTCCCCGTGCTAGCCCAGGGGGTTAAGAATGGGGGGTGTCCCTTTGGTTTGGAGTCAGTCTTTAAGAAATGTAAGGGAGCAACAATTTATGTGTCTTATTGGGGAAACAGAAGTCAACTTATGTTCCTTAAGAAGAATATCTGTTCCAGCACCGTATGAAAAATGACTGGAAGGAGCAGCAGGGCATTAGCACGGTGCTGACACCCGAGTCCACACGCCCCTGTGCAGGGACCGGGCTCTCAGAGGTGACTCTGCAGGGAAACCGCAGGGATCCTAGGGAGCCGTTTATTTGATGTCGTGGACAAGAGACAATTCAAAATGAGCGAAGAACATCCTATGGTTTCAGGAAAGAAAGAGATGTTTTTTTTTTTTCCCAAGGATGTTGGAGTTATACTAAAGAATTAAGGGGCAACTTAAAAAAACTCTTTTTTTCCAAATTGTGACAATTTTTGATAAGAATTAATGGAAATAACTATTTTTTTAATCCTGGAAGATTCAAGCAAAGTTAACATGAAGGGCACAATAACTCTAAGAGAAAAGAAAGGAACATATAATGGTATGTGTTTATTTTATTGACTTTCATAAGGAGAAGAATATTTACCTGTGTATATGTAGGTTTTGTTACTAACTTTATAAAGTATAGATAGGCACTTTCATTCTTTATAAGTAAGAAGTGAGTGAGCCAAACAGACCTGGGCAATGTGGGCACTGGACAAGAACTTCTGATGCCGGTCACTGCATCCAGGTGAACAACCAGGTGAACAACCAGGTGAACAGCCAGGCGTAAGGGGGTTTGCACATGTCAGAAGGGCTGAGGCACATAGTGACCACGTAGAAGACAATAAACATGGGAGATACGGAGATAACGATTTAGGTAACTAATAAGGCATAAAAAATCAGTAATGGGACACACTGTATGTCTTACTTCTAGGAGATGAAAGCTCAGTGGTCCTCCAGTAACACGATATAACAAAGCATATACGGCTTTTTCAAAATGCTAATAGATCGGATAGTTTCAGCGTGGCTAGAGGGTTATGATGAGTCGCACTGGCCATGCCAGAGTTAAAAAAGTTCACCAGAGGGGGGTGAGATGCCAAGTTGCACAAAACCTAGGTGAAAGCAGTAAGTTAAAAAGTCTTCATGACTGAAGAAATGAAGTATAATTATAAAAAGCAAAACAAACAAACAAAAACTCAGAGGAGGTGACGACTACTAGTTCAAGCATAACTTACTTTGCGAGAAGCGACCAATTTCTTTGTCCTTGCCAGAAGTTGATTGGCTGGTTGCCCAAATCCTGGAGCCTCAACTAATCCGAGATGTTAATTGGGGAAGGAGAGAAGCAGGTTAGGTTTCCAAAAAAGTGCTATAACAAAAATGGTATATAAACAATAATGAGAAAAATACAAAATAATGAACTACTGAGAAAAAATAAACATAGGGTCTTAATTTTTACAACGTAGGTGTGAGTATAGAAATAAATTTTATACTGGTATACATTTTGTTGTTTTAGAAGTTATTTACATATTTAATTAAAGTCATTAATATTTCAAAATAGTCAAAAGACAGGCAAAAAATGTGAAGGGATTGAGAAGTACAGATTGGTAGTTACAAAAGAGCCAGGGAATATAATCCACAATAGTGTAATAACTATGTATAGTGCCAGGTGGGTACTGGGAAAATCAGGGGGAATGCACTGTGAAGTTTATGATTGTCTGACCACGATGCTGTACACCTGAGACTATATAAAATAATGTTGAGTGTATGCTGTAATTAAAAAATTAAAATAAGTAAAATAATGAATGAAAATAGTCAAAAATTAGTTATAATAAATTTAGCATTATTGTTTAAATCATTTAAAAGATTTTTATTAAGGCTTTAATTAATGTTTAATTGTTTGGAAAATTATTTGTCCTAGTTTTGGTAATTAGATATAAGTTGAATATGTTGGGCATTAAATAAAATAAACATGATGTGTGTTTCTTTCAAAGTACAAAGGAAATCCTCCTAGCTATTAACTAATTTAATCACCGAGGTAATAAAATCATTAATTCAATTCAGTAATTTAGTTCCAACATTAAGGAATGAGGACTACAGGCAGCAAAGTGGGGTTTGATTTCATCAGCCACTAGCAGGTGTTCACAGTGAGCCCTTAGATCAGGATGGAGCTGGGGGTCAGGGTCACAGGCAGTGACACTGCCCCAGCTCCCAATTTCTGCCATTGCCGGTCAGGGTTGGTGATTTTGATAAAAAATTATTTCAAGCTCTTCCTGACGATGTACAACAATGAGGGGAAGCTTGTTACCCTATCATGTGTTAGTTCCGTTTTTGGACGTGAACCGTGGTTCTTATGGGGCTCGCTGGGGAATGCCTATAGGTTGCCCTGAGCTGAGAGGCAAAGAGGCAGAGGCTAGGCCCCCGCCGTCCCTGCCACAGGACGGATATGTGAGTCAGGATTTTGAGGCACATTCTGAAGCTGTCCTGTATTCTGCACGAGCAGCTTTTCAATTCGAATCTAAATTTACTGCTTGATCTGTCATCCTGACAAACACAACGTCGTTAGTTTTCTGCCTTGGACTGCAAAGATTTCCAGCAGCCTGAATTGAATGACGAGGAAATCCTTCCTGATTCTTCACCATTTCAATGACCTTATTTTCATGGGAAAACCTTTAACTGCTCTTTCCTGAGCCATCTAAAGAGAAGGCAGGCAAATGACTTTGTTGTTCCTAATCACCACAGCCTCATTCCCAGTGTGTCCCTCAGAACTAGTCTCAGAGTGTTCCATGTTATTTTCCAATAAAAGGGCTGTAAGGTCAAGTAATTTTGGAGACTACCGGATTAAACCCAATTTACAATATTTTCTTTACTGTAAGAGTTTGTTTGGCCAAGATACCATTTCCAGGGCAGCTCTTTGTAAGCCAAGTGTTCTGCAGACCCTGTTTTGGGAATTGTGGCTACTTCTGGTGTCCTTCCCATTTCCAGTGCCTGGAATTCTGCTGGAGGGTCAAGAGTGAATCAATAAACAACAAGTTTGTTTTTGTCAGTTAAAAGTAAACAAGATCCATCATTTGCATGACAGTGAAACATAGTCAAAGCCAATCAAAACATACCGAAACAACCTCCTCTCCTCCCTACCAAAACAAACCAACAAAGGAGAACAACAACAAAAGCATGGCCAAAGGCAGGAGAGAAGCCTGGCTTCACAAGTTTCTTGAGGCTTATGAGTCATATGCAGACCCTTTGGGATTCTGGGCTCCTCAGCGCCCAGCTCAGCTAATTGTGCCTTGAATGATTGTGCTGGTGTCGAAACGAGATTACACAATGAAGCATGTCTAGTACATTGCCTATTGCATGGGAGCTGTTACCAAAAAAGTAGATGTTCTTCGATTTTAAGCCAATCATAACTGTCTTCAGTATTGGCTTAAACATAAGATATTCTTAGGATATTAAGCCAATCATAATTCAAAAAGTTACTTTTGATCTAATCAATGTCCTGGAATAAAAGCAGATTTTCTCAGATTTTTACACTCAGAGCACGGTCAGTATTATAAACTAGTTTGTTGGAATTAAAGTAATACTGCTGCTCAATTCCCCAAGATGTCTAGGTGAATCCCAATTTTAGATGTTTACTGTATTTTGATGAAAGAAAAACACTTGGGAAAATCAGGTTGTGCTCAGGAGAGAGTGACTATCGACTCAGAGGGCCTCAGAGGTGACAGCCTTCTGGGGAATACGCTCCCAGGCAGGTGTGGGCCCACTGGCTCAGCTCCTCACACCGCTGAGTTGATCGTTCTCTCAGGGCTGTGCCCTGAGTATGAAGGCTCCGAGACTGAAGCCGAAAACTGGAATGACAGTGTGCTTACGGTGAAAACTGTAACTTCCAAGTGGACGACATCCCTGGATTCTTGTACTTCTTGGCTGAGGTAGTCTTCTTCTGGAGGCAAACATGATAGGAGACTCAATCATAGTCTGTAGTTGGCCTGAGGAACAGGCCGTCATAAAAGGGAAGTAGCTTATAATGACCACTGGTGATGACCACCATGTACCAGGTGCTTTGCACTTAACAGTCTCACAACCATCCTGCATAATAGGTGGCCTTTGAGCCTCATTTGACGGAGGAAAAAACTGAGGGGTGAAGTAAATTACCGAAAGTGGCATGGCTAGTAAGGAGTGGAGCCCGGGTTTACATTCAGTTGTTTAGGTCCAAAGCCTTGGAGTGGTCCTTTTTTTGTGTGTAAGATTTTATTTATTTATTTTTAGAATGAGGGGAAGGGAGAAAGAGAGGAAGAGAAACATGCATGTATGGTGGCCTCTTGCACGCCCCCAACTGGAGACCCAGGCATGTGCCCTGACTGGGAATGGAACTGGCGACCCTTTGGTTTGTAGGCTGGCACTCAATTCACTGAGCCACACAACCAGGGTTGGAGTGTTTCTTGACAGCAGTCTCTCTTACACCCCACACCCAATCTTTCAAGAAGTTTTATTTGTCCTACCTTCAAAATGCATGGAAAATATAACTTCTTACCACCGTCATCACTACTATCCCAGACCCTGCCACCATCATCTTACACTTGAATTGCTCCATTTGTCCTCACAGCGGTCCACAGTGATTGCCCTCTGACCTTATGTCTTTTTACTTTCCCTGTCTTCACTTATCTTCTGCCGTCTTGGCTTCCTTGAAATTCTTCAACTGGGCCAGGAATGTTCTACCTTTGGGCAGTTGCTCTAGCCGCTCCCTCTACATGGAATAATCTCCGCTAGCTATGCACTTGTAAATTTCCTCACACCTCAAATCATTGCTCGAGTATCACTTCTCAATGAGGGTTCCTTGACCAGTCAAGTTAAAACCACATTCAACCTTTCCTCCAGAGCCCTCCCAATTCCTTCTGTCTTGTTTTATGTTTTTCTTTTTATAATGCTTATTTGGTTTCTAACATAAATAAGATTTACTTATTTAATTAATGCTTATTCTCTGCCTGTGACATTGGGCAGTGATCTTGGTGCATTTTGTTCACAGACACATCCTAAGTGTCTAAAAAAATATTGGGCTCACAGTAGGTGCTAAGTAAATGTTTGTGTAATGAGTGGCTTACCTGGTGGTCAAGCCTATCATCCTTGTACTGCACAATTATTACTTTAACAACTGAGGATCCAGTAAGTTGGATTATCTGTTCAAGGATATCCCTTACCCAGAGACTTCTTAGGATGAATAATGCTGAAGTTTTCCTTTCTAATTTTACTTCCATATCTGATCAGTTCCCTTTTGACACATTCTTCCTTTAAACAGAGGAGAATTTTTGCATATGTTAGAGCCAATGCTGTTATATTCAGAGCTACTACATTTAAGGTGATTTTGTATATTTCTTTTGTATGTCTGCTGAGAGTTTCCTTAGGTCCCAGTTTTTGAGAAGGGGACATATTTCATGGTGCCCTATAAAGTACCAAAATCTTAGTGCCCATAAATCATCAAAATGCACCAAATTTCCAATTTCGTGTTAAAAAAAACACAGTTTCCTGACACCTAGAAAGAGCATTAATTTTTTTTGTCAAACCTTTTGTCCAGGTTTCAGTGAGGTAAATAGAGTTATTATGCATATCAATGGCAGCTTTGGTTGCAGGTGCATTTCTTTTCTTTGCACATTTTGAGCAGATGAGTAAACCACTGGTGCTCAAAGTGTCTAAGCTGCAGGAAGGTGGTTGTCCACCCGGTCAGTAGAGGCTCATCCGAGCAAAGAGGCAAGGACGAGGGAGGAGGAGGAGCTCTTCAGCAGAACTAAAGACCCCACAGCTTGCTCTGGGAAACTGCAGGGGAAGGAGCCATCAGAGCTTTGACTATCTCAACATAACTAGCAGGGATTATCCTGCAACATGTTTTCGCTTTTCCTGCAGTCTGCTGTGAGGATCCAAGAGGCAAATGTCATGGGAGGCTATTTGGAAGTAGTGAAATGAGTAGGCAATTGCAGTAGATATCTGCTACTCCTTTTGTCCTGCCATATATCCTTTCTTGTGGAGAAGAGAACCAGGACGTCAACCCATTGTCCTTCTCCCATGTGGGCCAGACAGATGACATGAGCTGGTTAATCAAAGCATTCTCTCCTCCTACGCAGAGAGATCAGTCCAGCTGGGCTATGTAACTCAAGTAAAGATCACCCACCTGGTGGACAGATAGGGACACGGAGGAATGAGGGGTGTGGCCTTTTCTCTGGAACACTGCTTCTCAGGAGGACGTAAGGCTGCAGATATAGGTGGCCATCTTCTCTGAGGCATGGAAGAGACCGACCTAGGAATTAGGTCACTACTGAGGAGAGCAAAACTAAGGGGACGAAGAGGAAAAAAATGATATTATTTGAACTTCCAGACCTGGTTGTGGCCAAAAAACTAGCCTTTTTTCTTAGACATCCCAATTACATAAGCCAGATCATTTTTTTCTCTGTCTCTTTTTAAGCTGGTTTAAGTTTTATTTCTCTTGCAACTGAAAGAGTCCCGACTAATAAAATGATGTTTCACAATAGAATCACCTCAGTATTCTGCATCTTACTGAATTACAACTAGAACTCACATATAAAATAACAACTTGATCCTCTGGAGTAACAAAGGAAAATCAATTCTGTTTAGGTTTCTTTTTTTCCTTCCCTCTTTCCTGTCCTTTCTTCCTTTCCTCTCAGCCTGTCTTTATTTCAAACGGTTTTAAACTGGCCGTATTGATTACATGAAAAAAAAGGACATTATGAAAAGATATTGTCAATGGTTATAACAAAAATTTTCTGATTATTCTTCAGTTATCAAGAAAATTAAAGAAAACAATGCTCCCATTTTCCAAATGTCCTGCTATTTTGTTAACAGATTTTACTGACGAATGGAGTCATTCAGTAAGATCATTTTTCCCTACTTTGCCTTTTACTATTTGTGTTGCCTGATCAAATTATTTAACCTTTCTGAGACTAAGTTTTCCTATCTATAAATGAAAATTGCAATACCTAACAAGAAAGCTTCTGAAGAGGAATAATGTAATGAGACAATGGGTATCAACTGCCTGGTCCAGAGTAGAAGCTCAATAAATGGTAGCTATTTTTATATCACCACTATCACATTACTTTTGTTCACTATTTTTAGAATCAGGAAGGAGAATGCTGTTAAAAGGTGTCCTTATTCAGCCTTTAAGAATAGCTAAGGAAAATAGGACATTGCTAAGTAAGCGAGAAAATGTGTGTCTGTTTCATGCCTACATTAGCAATAATGTGAAACAGCTACAAAATTATGTCTCTTTTAGGAGTAGCCTTTATGTACCAATGATTGACCAATCCTGTACCAATGATTTCCCGTTTACTCCTGTTTTAAAAATTCTGTTTGAATGACTGAAGCAGCGAGGTGCATCAGCAGAAGTGATAAAGTCCTGAGGGAGAGGATGTTCTTGACTCACATGCAGATTCAGCACACCTTTTCCATCCCGATGCAAACCAAGCTTTCCTGGGGTAGTGGTGCGTCTGACTGCAGATACTGCCCCTGAAGCTAGGTTTCTACCAGCTGTGATAATGGCCTCTATTTCTGATGCATCATTGCCATTCCAAATATATATATATATATATGTTTATATATATACATATGTATGTATAATTTATACATAACTATACATGCGTTTTCAATGGCCCAAGACTCTAAGTATGCAAAGTCTGCAGCAGGAAGGGTGGGAAGATGCTGAAGAAAGATTTAGAGGGAAACATGGCATGATTCTCTTTATCAGCTTTTCTTAGGGAAAGCTCTTTTGGGATGTGTTTTTATTTTTCTTCCAGTGACTGATTAAATGTTTATGCCTGTGGCAATGAGGATCCTTAAAAATAACTGAATATTGTAAAGTACAGAGCTTTTCATAACCATGCAGCATGGTCTTGAATTAATCTTTTATTTTTCCCGTAATAGGTATCAGTACAAAAATAATGTCTTACATCAGCACAATGCTTGAGGCTTTACAGAGCGTTTTCATGTGCATGATCTCACTTTGTTCTCCTAACAAAATGGTAATGGAGGTAGAGTTTGGAGGCATCTCCTCTATTTTAAAGGTGTCCAATTTTGAGGCTTCACACATTTAAATGTTTTGCTAAGGTTTACAAAAATAGTAAGCAACATATCTGAGATAGATTTTTAGGCTTAAGTCAGGTGCCTTTTTGGCTATCCCATATTTCAGAGGGTTTTGTTGTTGTTGTTTAATGCTCATTATCCATTTTATTTGTTTTAAAGCATTTAACTTGATTATCTTCTTTCTGCTAAGAAAGTCTTATTTCTTGGGTGAATGCAGGAGAACTTTGTATTTGTTCAAGCGAAGGAGAGAATCAATTTACTCTCCTACCACAGCTGGCTCCTAAAGAAAGTGATTTGTCTTACCATCTTTTAATAAGCAGAGAGTGGCTATTAGGAAAACACAATAGATGGCTGATAGTAGGCGCACTCCACTCCCTGGCCAACTAAAATACTCATTTAAGTTACACAGAGTGGGGGCCAGAGACTGTGCAGGAAATCTAGCACCTTCTTGGAGCTTGTGTTTTAGAGCTGCTGGGAACTGGGAAATCCTATGACAGTTTTCCCATCCTAAATTACTGAACTCACATAGTGGATGAAAGAGAATACAAGTGCTGCATATTCATTGTTTTTAATCCATCTTCCTTCTTTTCCTAGTTGGATAATGATAAGAACTGGGTGATAAAATACTATGCCAAACTAGAATGTCTGGAAAAACTGTATGGACCAAGGATGCTGGGAGGAAAATAGAAGAAGTGCTAATATTTCTTAATCCAGATTTTGCGCACTATGCCTCCCTCTCCAAATGCACTCTGTCCCCTTCTTTAATCCCACCCTCTCAATTTTCCTGTGAAGGGCTTTTGTTTTTGCTTGATATCCACCTAATTTCTCTCTCTTCAGCCACAGGATGTCATTAGCTGCTACCCCACACTAAATCTACCCTTTTAATCCCAGACCAAATAGTCCAAGGAGCCTACAAACTCACCCAGAACAAGTTGTGGACATTCTGCTACATTTCAGCTCACCTGAGTGTGTTTGCTTCAGCTCTACTATTGTTAGCAAGGTTCATGTGGAATCCACAAGTCCTAAAGAGGGAATGAAAATGCAAGCGATGTGTGAGACTCAGTGAGAAGATCTAATGTTTGTCTAATTTAAATTTCAGAAAGGGGGAAGAGAGAGGATGCGGTGGAAAGAATATCCACAGACATAACAGTGAGGAAGCACTCCCAAATTCAGGCAAGTTCATATCAAATTAAAAAGACTAAAAATGAAAGAGAGAAAAGCAAAGGATTAGGAAGCTAGTCATCAGGACTGGTCTCCATGAGGGAATATTCCCTTTCCTCAGAGAGGTGGGACTTGAGGACGCGTGCCTGGCAGGGCTGCATGAGTGTTCCAGGCCAGTGACGGCCGTATGCCTCTGCTCCTCCCTTTTCTGTGTATGAGCCGCTGGTTGAAGTTATCCTTTCCCTATCTCACCAGTGTATGTTGGGAACTTGGGGCAAGGATGACAAATTTATTTCACAGGTGTATGTTGTTTAACGGGGGCCACTCCTAAAGAGCTACCCTTGAGAAATGTCACCCGTGATACCTCATTTGCACTAGGGCCACAGGTAGGTTAATAGGTCCTAGAGTTTTTGAGCTTCCTGCAGTGATGAGATGAGATCTGGGGGCCTTGGGAAAGGGCGAGTTTATTTTGTATGTAGGAGAGATGCGAATACATAGAGCCAAAAGAAGGACTAGAATAGATTTTTACAATAATGACCCCAAATGAATCAAAGCTCCCAATATCCAGGCACTTATATCATCCCCTTTCAGTTGGCTTTGAGATTGACTGAATGACTTCTGGCCAATGGGATAACAGCAAACACAGTGCAAGCAGAGGCCTAATAAGAGCCATCCTTTGAAGTTTGCCCTCTTTCAATGCTTCCTTGATGGGGCCCTGGACAGATTACCACATGGACACATTGGCCCAGCAATTGCTCCAGTCACAGCTGAGCCCATCCTTAGGTTACCTACCAGCAGAATACACCCATGTAAGTAAGCTCACATGAGACCTATAGGAGAATCATTCAGTCAGCCCACAGGATCTTAGAAACAACAAACGGTTTTGATTTAACTCTTTAAGTTTTAGGTTGATTCATCAATTAGCAATATATAACTGAAATGATATGCTATATTCAATAAAAATAGTTCACTCAAAAAAATCTCTTAAGGAAAGGAATCGTCATAGCTTTTCAGGAATATCTTTTTCAACTACACGTCTTAAGCAAAAGGTGTCAGAAATCTACATTTATGGCTGGAATTTCATAGTTGTACAAAACTCTCTTAAACTATGTCAGTTTTGTAGATTTTAGAGATCTTGCCTTTTGATGGCTGATAACTTTATCTACTTTAAGAAATATAAATTATCACTTAACATGGAAAAATAAAAAAAGAACTCCTAGAAAAGTCTTTATAGCTGCCTCAGTTGTTTAGCCCCTATTAGCCCCACCTCCCCCCCCGCCCTTCCCCCTGCCCCCACTGCCTGCAGTCACTGGTATCATCCCTCAGGATGGGGTTGGGGGATAACAATCAAGACTGGTTAGATTCATGAACATATCTGCCAAAAGCAGATGGTTTCTCTTTAATAAATTATTGAATTACATTTTTTGAGAACTAAAATATTATGGTACCAAACCAATAGCAGAATGCTTCTCCAGAGTTATAGTCAATGAAACAGCTAAGATGACCTTAAGGCTATCTGCAGCATTTTTCAAGTTAACCTTATGAATTTTCTTTTAAAAAAAATACAGGTCAGATTGTTTAGCTTAGGCTTCTTGGATTTTAATGCCCTGCTTTCTCAGAGTTAGTAACAGAATACATAGTAAGAACAGTCCTGTGACACATGTGAATCCAACCTTAAATGATATATGGTACTGAATATTATTAACTCTTTTTTATTGTATTTTAAAACAATGTGTGTAAGTGTTAAGTGAATTCAATGCACATTATTGCTCTAGTCAATGGAAAGGTAAGAATTTCTTTTTATTAATCTGTATGTTCATTTTCTCTGAGAAGAAATTGTCTTTAAAAATAATTGGCATGGGAAAAACTTCTGTTTTCACCTCTAACCTGTAAACAGTTTGTTTAGAGGTCAATATTTCTGACCTCAAGCACAAAAGTTTGGACAACTGAAAATGAATGCCTTTCTTGGACTCATCAGAGAATTGAAGTGGCAGGGTAAGTAAGCTATTTTAAACACAAAGACTTGAGCTCTGAGTGGTGTGGCTCAGTGGTTGAGTGCCCGCCTGTGAACCAAAGGGTTGCCAGTTCAAATCCCAGTCAGGGCACATGCCTGGGTTGCAGACCAGGTCCCCAGTAGGGAGCGCTCAAGAGGCAACCATGCATTGATGTTTCTCTCCCTTTCTTTCTCTCCCCCTTCCCCTCTCTTAAAAATGAATAAATAAAAATTTTAAACATAAAGACTCAGATAAGTTAAAAGTGAAGAGAGACGGAAGGTAAGCCAAGGTAGTATTAATTAAAAGAAAGTTGGAAGAGCTACCTTAATATCCAAAACCTTTTATGAACCTAACAACAATTAAAATACATGAAGCAAAAACGAATAGAACTGAAAAGAGAAATAGACAAGTTCACTACTGTAGTTGGTAAAACATCTTAAGTATACCCAAACTAATAAAGTAGTTGTCATGTAGGAGAGGAACATTATTTTACAACATTTTTAACCTTTTCAATTATGTACCATGCACATCTATTATGTATTCAAAAAAAGAATAAAAAAGAGAAGGGAAAGTTGTTGTAATTAGGCCTAGATTCAAACACTGGCTCAGTTAATTAGCGCCTCAGGTTGATTCATGCATCTCACCTGTGAAGTACAGGCAACAGTATGATTGCCACAATGGCTGTGAGGACTGAGGATACACGTGTCAAGTTGTGAATTCAGTGCCAGATACTTGATAAGCCCTTAATAAACACTATTTTTGTCTGAGGTATAACTCATTTAAAACTTGTATGATTGATTGTTCAGCTGCAAGGTCTGAGTGAGACCTCTGGTATTTATTCTGCAGTGCTCTCTGTTCTCCCATTTCTGTGGTTATGGCATCTCTTTAACTCTCCGCCACTCACGTCGGATGATCAGATTCCTGAGGCTCAGGAATTTATTGCCACATCACGAATTGATGTCGCTGCATTAGGCAGTCAGAGTGCGCAGTGTTTGGAGTCATCGTAATCCTTGATGGGCTTCATTGCCCCAGGTCACTGAGACCCTCTCTCTGCTCCCACCCGACTGGCACAGTCGTTAGTAGTGAATACAAGCAGACTCTTCCCTGAGTGCTTCCGTTTGCTCAAGCTGCACAGGGCAAAGTTCAGGACAAAACTGAGTAGAAGCAAAGTGTGTGGGCAGAAAAGACAGAACAACAAATTGGACAGATTTTCTTGTGGGCCCATATTTTTTTTTCTGGGATTAATTCTAAAATCCTTTGATTGATGATTTAGGTGTTACAGATCAATATTTGTTTAGATATCACATTGTAGTACATCAATCAAAGTCTAATCATTTTTCAGTCTCCTCACTTTTTACATTATAAAAAATTTAATGGAGTTAATGAGAATTAAAACAGTTAGGGGCCATAACCATGGTCACTGTTAAAAGGCACAGAGCAGAATTTGACCATGAGAAGGAATGATGTCATTTCGATTGAATTTTTGAAGCCTTTGACATTTTGAAGCTAAGAATTCATAAAATGTCAAAAGATCAACAATTAATTCTATATAAAGGTTGATTCAGGAATTTTAAGGCGGATCGGCCTTATGTACTGTGACCACATGGTATTGATGGTGTGGAATGGAGTGTTTCAAATAACAGAAAGAGAAACTATGTGTTTGATCTACTCAAAGCCATTCAGAATGTGCTACATTCTCCTACTCTCCCCTACTCCTAGTGTCTTCGCATTGCTCCTGGATTCACCTAAGTATTCTCTTATTCCGGTTTGTCTTTCTACTTAGTAATTTTCTTCTTACTCCAACATATCTAAGGTAACCAATTGTAAAAATCAGGAGGAATTTACATTTTTAACTAAGATATACTAACAGGGATTGGATTTAGCCTCTGGCCTAAAACAAAAAAAATATGTAAGATATACACTGCATACACACACACACACACACACACATATATATATGTGTGGAAACCATGTTTATCAAGGCATTGGACATCAGCACAGTGATCTCTGAGAGAGAGCAGGTAAACAAGATGATCCATATAATTGCTTTGTTTACGGCAGGACTTTGAGAGTGTGCCCCGGCGGCAGGGCAGGGAGCAGGACCCAGGCAGAACCAGTGAACTCCCTGGATAGAGGAGACAATGCTGAGAGTCCGGGAGAAGAAGGTTTCTAGAGTCTTCGGGACAGAACATTGGACAGGAGGGGTCTGTGCAGAGAAAAACTCAGACGATTTTGTGGAAGGTACCCACTGGGTATTCAGCACAGTCCTGGTCAGTGTTTTCAAGAGAGCAAGTTACTTGAGACCCCAAAAAGAACTTCCTGAAAGGAGTTGATGCAACAGTGCCTGGCACTGACATAGGGCCAGAAATAGTACCAGTTTCTACCTACCACACGGGCGAATTTCATAATCAGTAGGGCACTGGGTAGCATACACAAAGGTCTTCCTTTAGTTGTTGGAAATAATTAGCCTTAGACTGAGCACTGCTCCAGTCGAAATGGTCAAACTTCTTGAGAATAAGTACATTGTACACTACAACAAAAGCTATTTGTTGGCTTTTATGTGTAGTAATGCAAAAACATCCAGCACTCAACAAGGTAAAACTCACATGTGTTACATCTAATAAAATATTGCAATGCGTGCAAAGAAGCAGGAAATCCATGGTGAGGAGAATCATTAATCTATTGAAACAGACCAAAAGCTGACAAAATAGAATTAGCAGAGGAGGACATTAAATTGTTATTGTGGTTATATTTCAAATGTTCAAAATATTAAGTGACACATGCAAGATATAACAGAGACCCAAATTGAATTTCTAGAGATGAAAACTACAATGTGTGAAATGAAAAGTGAAAACTGTTAGGTGTAATAATTAGAGACTCTCTTAAAAGACACAGTGCAGAATTAGGATTAGTTACATCAGTATCAGCAATACTAGATTCCAGAACAACAGACATTACCATAGATTAAGAAACTCATTTCACAATGATAAAGAGCCAATTGATCAAGAGGTATAATAATCTTAAATGTGCACCCAAGATCTTTAAAATGTATAAGCAAAAACTGATAAATAAAATTGGCAAAAAAAATTATAATGTGTTTAGCAAGGTTGCTAGACACGAGACTGATTTTTTAAAAATCAATTGAATTTCTATACAGTAACAATGAAAATTTTCAAATTGAAATTTAAAAATACCATTTATGATGGCTTTGAACATATTTAATACCTGGGAATAAATCTGTCAGAAGGTGCCTAAGACCTGGAGTCTGAAAATTACCAGATGCAACTGAGAGAAATTCGATTTTGAAAAAGAAACAAGCCTAAGGACTAAAATGATCAGATTTCAAGACTGTTTATAGACATACAGTAATTGAGCAGTGTGGTATTGACAGAAAAATGGGCAAAAAAAAATAAAACAGATTAAAAAAACAGAAATACCTCTACACATAATGGACAAAGAATTTTTGACAAGGGTGAAAAAGCAATTCAGTGGAGAAGGATACCTTTTGCTAAATGGTCCTTAAAAATATAGTAAATCTCTATTCTGAAAAGTGAGCTTCCATTCATACCTCATAACATATACAGAAATTTACAACTAAATGTAAAAATTCAAACTATGCAACTTATTGAAGAAAGCACAGGAGAAAATCCCAGTTACCTGGGGTTCAGTGTGGATTTTTTAGACGATATACTAAAATAATGATAAATTAGACTTCATCAAAATTTTAAAAACTGTGCTTTTTCAAAGACAGTGCTAAGAGATTGAAAAGTCACAGATGAGAAAATATTTGCAAATCTGTTAAAAGACTTTACCCAGTTTCTATAAAGAACTCACAAAACTCAGTATTAAAAAAATCACCAATTTAAAAAAAAACATTGGCAAATGAATACACATTTCAGCAAACAAGATAGAGGGTGGCAATTAAGCACACACACACAAAAAGACGCTCCACATCAATAGGACCAGGAATTCTGTGCTGAGCAGGTGAGAAGCAGAGCAGGCAAGACTGGGCGTAATGTTTAACCAAGGCCTCGTTCTTACCCATGGCCGTCTGAGCTGCAGGTACATTCCAGCAAGTCACGTGAGAACCAAGTGAGAAAATAAATGGGAAAGGCTCAGTACTAGCCTGACTGTGCAAGGGCCTTGTTTTATTTCTTGCTTGCTCTCTTTTGCATGTATAAGATTAAGATATATACACACATATATATATATATCGTCATATTGTGAAGTTTAAATCAACTTTCCTTCAGAAGAAATAAAATATGACATAAAAGGTATTAAAGGTGCTGGAAAGTGATGAGAAAAAAGTGTACTCACTTCTAAATTAGTTACATTTTAATTACATTTTTATCAAATTTATCATATAAACTCTATGAAGAAAAAGTCTTATTAGTAAGTTTAATACATGTATCTGACATTCAATAATTTATAAGAAGCCTTGCTAAATTTAGCATGATGTCTAAATAGATTTATTACTTTCAAATATGAAGAAGAATATATAATTATTTAACTCTACTTCCCAAATAGGCTGTAGAAGCAGCACCTCACTGGGGAACGGAATGATTTTCAATCTGTATCCCACAGAGCATTACAGCTCCTCAGATGCTGTCTCAAGGGTGTGTGGTCTGGGAGGGTGGAGGACAAAAGATCCCTTCCCACGTTTTCTGTGATTCCAAGCAGGATTTCATTTGAAAAATGATTCTGCTGCTGGGGGAAAACAAGAGAGAGAGAACAAAGAGGAGGAGGGGTAAAAGCCTCTGTTACAACGGAATGATCATAGACTAGGAATCAGGTCACTTGGAGTGATGGTTAGTTTTATGTGTCCACCTGACTGGGCCAAGGGGTCACCAGAGATAGCTGGTGCAGTATGTAGTAGTGTGTGCATGTGCGTTTGGAAGAGGTTAGTATTCAAACCCACAGACTGAGTAAAGAAGATTGCAGTCCCCAATGTGGGTGAGCATTGTGTAATCTCTTGAGGGCCTGACTAGAACAAGAAGGCAGAGGAATTTGAATTTACTCATTGCCTAATTGCTTGAGTTGTGACATCAACTTACTCCCACCCGCAGTGCTCCTTCCTGATTCTCAAGTCTCCAGACCTGAACTGGAATCTGTGCTGTTGGTTTTTGGGCTCCTAGGCCTTTGAACTACACATAGGAGTCTTCTTGTGTCTCCAGCTTCCAGGGGGCAGATCGTGAAGTTTTTTAGCCTCCATAATCACTCAAACCAACATTTCAGAGCAAATCTCTTTACATGTTTGTATTTATGTTTGTATTTATCTCCTATCAGTTCTGTTTCTTTGGAGAACCTTAATATTCATAATATGTCTTCTAGTTATGTGGTTTTGAGCAAATCATTTACTTTTTGAATTCACAAAGATTAAGTTTAAGGACCTGCAAAGATGAAGAGTAATGTAGCTTATCTAGCAACCACTAAGTAACCCTAGAATAGGTCAACAGGTGATGTTTTCTGCTTGAAAAAAATAATCTCAATTTCAATATCCTAAGTTATGTTCAAAAGACTACTATGAAAACATTTCTCTTAGACCAAATGTTTGTTTTTAATATGCTACTATCATTATCTTGCCTATAATAAAAGTTACCATTTGTTGAAGTATTATCTCATTTAATTGATTCCTTCCAGCAATCATTTGAATTAGTATTATATCCATTTTACTAATGGAGGACAAGGAAGCTCAGAGACATTCAATGACTGCCAAACTTGCATGGCTCTCCAGGCCCTGGTGGGCCCAAGTCTTGCTTTTCTACCCTGCCCCCTGCCCTCGGACAGCCTTGTTTTAGGATAGCTTTGAGCCAGTGATCGGGTGTATTTGTGGGATCAGTACCTGTGGAATGAGTATCGGGGATACTTTTGGGTTCTGTGATTTAATGAATCATTGTATACTTGAGTCAGAGTCTGGAAAGGAATGTACACATGTCATTGTGTGTCCAAGACGTTCTCGAGCTGACTCAATTGCAACTACTTTCCTCTTTCTGTTCATTAAGGCAGCATTTCACTAAATAGAACTTACCCAGCTAGGTAAACAGCAGAGCTAGGATTCAACCCACATTAGCTTCAGTCTAATAGCCCTGCTGTTCTGCCTCGCAAATAGTTTCATCCAGTGAATTTCAACACACCCTACAATTAACACTTTAATTTCAAAATAATGGTGCAGTTGTAAAAATCTAACCTAAAAGTGTCTCTAAGACATTGAGCTTCTTTTTTTCTCAGCAGTCAACTGATTTAAATGCTGCATTATTAATCTGAACAGAGATTTTGTGTCTGAGCAGTTTAAAAAATATTTAGTTCTGTATTAATCTACTCTCTAAATTAGTGATGTCTGGGTTAGTGAGGTATATTTATATGTACACATAGAGTTATACAAAATACTGTGCATTAGAAGAATACATTTATACACTTTATAGGCTTTCCCATTCCTAGGTTATTCAATGGTTGCTAGATAAACTCCATTAAAGAATGATTTTAATTGTTGACAGTTTGAGACAATGAGAAAATGCTTGCCTTGATTCGGATTGTAGCTCAAAGTTGTAACAACCAGTCAACACACTGTTTAATGATGGTCAATTTAATTGTGCTTCAGAGGTGGAAAGTTATTTTTCCTGATTGTGAAACCACTACTGCAGCTGGGTCTAAACTATCACAGATTTCCTGATCTAAATATTATTACTCTAGACTAGTTAAAATGTAGAGTGGCTGAGCCACTGGCTGCTAGCTTAAGGCTGCAGTTTGGGTTTTCTTTCTTTCTTTTTTTCCTCTGTAAATGAAATGTAGCACCGGGAGCCTCTTAACATGGGTGCTCTCTAGTTATGGGATCTCTGTTTCACAGCAGGAGGGACGAACGAGATTGCTACGTTGCTATAATGAAATGTCTTATAATTGGGTTGTATTTCATGATATCCAAAGTTGACATGGGAAGAATTAGAGTACAGGCTTTATCCTCAAAATTCAGAATAGTGTTACTCACTAGTGCAACTGGAATTCCTGTTCCTTCTTCATGTCCAAAAGAATGACAAGTTTATATTGTTGTGACAGCTCTCCTTCAAGGAGCCTAAGGCACTTCCCACAGAGTAATTCTCCATGAGCCCCTGGGAAAGGGGGAGGAAACTTACCAGAAACGCTTCTTATCATAAGCCTAGCTCACAGTCTTGGTGATCCAAATAATATCATGGAAGGGTTATATTCCCAACAGGGAGAAGCCAATGGCTCTACACTGTATCATAATAATGGTATATAATCACATGAAATCAACAAATTAAAAATATATGCATTATTTGTTAATATTACTAAGTACTTTTGGGGAGGTAGTTTTGCGTAAGAGTCAAAACATAGTTTTTAAGACTGCCTGAATTTGAATTCAGTTATAAGGACTGACCTTGATGGATTAGTTAGTGAATGTAAATGATTCATTCATTCTTTCCCTCTCTCCCCTCTCTCCCTCTTCCTCCACTACTCCTTCTTCATCTTTTTAAAAGGAATATTGTAAGGGCAACTCTACCTGCATTGTGGCAGATTAGTAGCATTCCAGTGTAGACTACTCAACATCTAATTCTAGCTCTGCATCCCAACCCACTGCATGATTTGGGCCTCATCTGTAAAATAAGAAACCATATTGAACAAGGCTTTCCTCTACTCATTCAGAATCTGTGCCACCAGTTCAGCCATCTCCTTGCACAGATGCTGTAAATGTTGCTCACCTGGGTTCCCAAGGAGCCCTCTTGGTGCAAGACACTATTTGGATCCTGCAATGAAATCAGAAATGGAGCACTTCCTACTATTCTTTGTCTACCTTCTCTATTCGTTTTTTGATTTTGGCAATTTGTAATAACAGTTATGACAATAGTACCACTACCTACTTATTGAAAGACATTGCATGGTGTTTAAACTTCCAGTCCCATCAGGACTATAGCATGCTTATTATCCTCAATAACTATCTTCGATGAGCATTCAAGAAAATATATCAATAAGACATACATAGAATCATGTGACTATACAATCATAAACAGCTACTCTAACAAATTCATATATAATGTGTTTGTAATATACAGCGATGCTACACTTACATTATAGGAGTCTGGTGCAGTGGAAAGAAGCCAGGTCTGGGAGTTAGGGGATCAAGACAGAGTTTCGACTTAGCTATTGATTCTTGTGCTGAATGTGGTGAAATCACTTCATCCCCCTGGGCATCAAAAGAATAGAGAGAAAAACCATTTCAAAAATTGGTTACAGTTTGAGCAGTAAGTCACAGCTATACATATTCATCCAACCCAGTTAGTGTCTAGCTCTGTGTCTTCATTAAAATCAGCTGCAAAGGTCCTAAAACATACCAGCACCTGAACCCCTTCCCCCGAGATTCCTATTCAGTAGGACTGAGGTTGGGGGCCAGTCACCGATGGGTTCAAAACTCTGCAGACAATTGTAATATGAAGCCACATTTGAGAATTGCTGCTTTAAGTGATCAGTGGAGTCCCTCTCCCACTAGGTTGTCATTTAGAGTTGTGGCCTCACTGTAGTCAGTTCTGGTAGCTTTGACATTCTGCTAAAAATTTGGATATTATCCTTGAACTTAATTGCCCTTTTTGTTTGGGAAGACCATTTATGTTTCCTTTTAATAATAATAAAAATGACCCTATGGCTAATTTAGGTAAAAGGGGTTAAGACCAAGAGAGGGAGAGAAATGTACTCCACAGGATAAAGTAATAGGATGCCGAATTTTCTGATGGGGTCCACATGGCTGCTTGGAGACCCAAGACAATGACCAAGATGTGAAGAGTCGGGGAAGGGAACTTTGGGGAGACAACAGGTTCAGCAAATGGCAGCAGGCGAGAGCCTACAGAATTAAAGACTAATGAAGCACCAAGGACAGATTCGCCACCTCACGGAAAATAGGTGTCAAGGGGCTGGCAGGGGGAGGGATTTAGAGGAGGGAATGGGATGGTGGGAGGCTGGAGGTTGGGAATTGATTAAAAATAGTTGAGAGTAAAAGGAGATAGTGAAATCATTACCAGTAGGTAGCTTCTCCATAAATATTGGACATGGACTATGTTCTGTATGGTTGACTGGGTTGAACTGAACTTATTTGCTTTGTAACAAATGGTAAAGGGAAAATATTATTTTTGTAATTTTGAAAGATATGAACCAAGATCTTTTCCAATCATAGAAAATTTTGCAATTTAAATTAAATTTACTTTAATATACATTAGTTTTGTAATTTGAGGCTGGAGTGTACCCTCTTCCAGGGGTACAGATATTGTGATTTAATTAAATGCATTCCCATCCTAGGTTTGAACAAAAATTTCCAATGATCTGTCTGTCTATCCCCTCCATCTGTCTATCTCAACAGTGAGATCTTCACTTTGCGTTTTTTTCTCCAGCTTGTGATTGAGTTTTAGCAAAAGCCTTCAGCTGTCACGACTCCTTTTACATTTTAGCATTCTCTCATTCAGTTTTATTTCCCCTATCTTTTGTAAATAGAACATGGTCCTTAAGAATGAATTATTATTAATGTTGTGTTATTAAGCTGAAGGAAGGAGCAATATTTCAGAAGCATGTATTATAATGAATAAAATATGGAAACTAACACTCATACTGAGCATAGCATGCTGAACAGAAATGCCTGCCGCTGTATTTGGGGCTTGTTTTCTCCTTTGTCATTAACCTGGGAGGTTTGATTTAATGTTGTGTCTCGACCTCCCATTTGAGGAGGAAAACCAATATCAATCCCGTTTGAATTGCAACATGAAAGTTGCTGCTGTAGAGTTTAGTCATAGGTAAACCATATTCTCAGTAAACCTGAAAACAATCTAAATCTTTAAGCAGTTAAACCAGGGGATAATCACTTACTTTATCCAAGATGTATTCCAGTCATTTGTCTAGCTCCAGACTAGGAATGTCAGTGGGCCCATACGTGAAGAAAAATATTGTGGACAAGTACAGGGGACAAAAGGGACACATAAATATGCAAAGTAACAAAGCAGAAGGTGAGGTGTCCTTCAGCAAGGGTACCAAGTTCCAGAAGAACCAAGAGGAAGAGGCTCAAGGGACAATGTTACTGTTTCAGTGGCAATATAACCAGAGTCACCTGAGTAGGCAAAGACTAGCAGTGACTAGTTTACTCCTAGTTTTAAATACCTAAGGGTGCACAAAATGAGATAAGGCTGCCCTGTAAGGATCCTTCTTGAGATTATGTGGGTTGTATGTTGGGAGACCATATAATTTGCCTTCCGAATAGGGACATTTTTGAGAATGAAGTAAGGTATACTAATAATGATTGTGTGTAACTGGTGTAAACTAGGATTATCTTGGGCAATCTGGGATATAGTGCTAAGTCTGAAATTGGACAGAGTTTGAGACACCATCCTCCTTTCAAGCTAACAAGTTAGCTTGCCACTATAATAGGAGAAGAGAGCCACATTGTGAAACTCATAGTTTATACAGGGCAGCTGGCCAGTCTGCCCATCCTCCACTGGGCGGGGGTGGGGGCAGGCAGGGTGTGGAGAGATTGAGAAAGAAAAGAGGGAGAAGCCATTTGCTTTGGAATAAACCCTCTGAGGGGAGGAAAGGTCTGTACTTCACTTCCTTAACCCCCGGAAAGTAAAGAAATGGCTCAGGGGAGTCCATGTCTCTCGGGCTCTCCAGAGGGCTGCCCTGTGGGGGACTCTATCTTAAGAGTATCTATTCAATCCTGCTTTAACCCAAGTAAGTGCCAGTGCTCTTTGCACAGGAGCATTCCAATATCCATGGAATATTTTCAGTCTACGATTAGGCTGCCCTAATTGAGTATCACTAGTGTGCATGACTAAGTTTTCAAAACCAGGCAGTTAAGGTTACATTCTGGGTTTTCAGTGGGGCCTAGTGCTTTCCTAGTCCTGTCAGATAGCTTCTTTGGGGCTATATGTATGTATATGCTCATATTTGAATTGCACACTCCTAGTGAATCCAGTTGAATTCGCCACAGAATTCTGGGATGAGAAATACAGGTGTTGGCTCTGTTTTTGGTGGCACACCACATCTGACTTGAGCTAGCTTAGGTCCCCCAAAAGTAGAATGTTATAAAGTCACTGAGCGTCTCAGACAATTCAAGGAGAGGAACAGCTGAAATGGGGGATTTCAACTCTGTATCTTCTTTCTAGTTTTCTCTGTCTCTCTGCCTTATTTTACACACTCATGGCAGATCAGCTCTCTCTCTGTCTCCGTTTATGTGGTTTCATATGTAAAATATGGGGTATTTTTGTTTCAAAAGCCTAACAGAGGTCTTAATTGATAATTTACATAGCTCCTTGTCTCAGTTTATGGTTGCAAGAAACAGAGATGCAATCAAGTTACCCTGAAACACTTGTGAGACAACAGGAGAGACACCGTGGAACTTGAGAAGGAGTTAGGGGTTCCCAAACAGACAGGATTCAACACTGAGATAGAAACCAGAACCAGGCTACCTTTTTGGTCCTCGGGGGTAAGGTTATGCTGATCTTTCGCCTTTACCACAGTTCAGAAACTCACTCCGCTCCTGCCGCTGCGACTGTGCCCTCAGCAAGAGCTGCAGCACCAGCAGGCAGTCTTTATGCAAAGCATGTCCTCCCCTGGGCGCTCTTAGCTTCCTTCCACATGCTTTCCATCTTCTGTTCCTGGTGAGAACCATTCGCGTCTCCTTTCAGTGGCCCCTTTAGAATTTCTGTACACGTGGGACTCAGGAGCAACAATCATGTTTGAAGAGGGGCCTTAAAGGACCCGTTCGTTATTAAGAAAATTGCCCATTTTAAGAAATTCAGATGGGAAGAAATAAAGATTATGGAGTAGGAGTGAGCCTCCTTCCCACACCACCTGTCAGATCTAGAAATGTTCTAATTTCCAAAAGTGAAAATCTGTTTGAAATGGAAAGTGGTTTACCATGTGTGTTGGGGTGGAGCTTTTGCACTGCCCTCAAGTCATGTGCTCTCCTGGCCCAATCACAGGCACCCAGGAAGGTATGACCATGTGGCATGGCTTAGGAACACCTGCACAAGAGGTGTCTGGGCTTCATTAGGTAAGGCTGGTGGATTATCGCTATCAGTGTTCCCCTCATGATAGTGGAGGGAAGCTTATTGTCAAGAGCACCAAGTCATTGACTGGAGTTTTGGCTCTATGGTCAGCAGTCCTAGGTAAGTTATTTTCTATGTCTGGGCCTCAGTATGCTTGCCTTTAAAATGGGAATATTACCCTAATTTAGAACTATAGTGACAACCAAATAAGATAGTGAGGATAGAAGAGTTTTGTGATTGGTAAAGCTGTGTAAAAGTAAGAGATTAACATTTGTAACGCTGTAAAATGTAAGACAGGTAATATTATAATGAAGCATCCTACACTTCCTGAGTGCTTCTGCTTTAAAAAATGTATACATTATTATTTTAATTAATTATTATAAGTACTATATGGGCTATGCACTGATCCTATGTATGGGCTTTGGTTGCTCCTATTTTCAGATGGCAAATCTAACACATGCAGAGGCCAGACTGCTCGAGGTCACACAGCCAGTAAACAAAGTTAGGATTTAAACTCAGGTGATCTGGCTCCACAACTCGAATAAAGTCCCGCGTTAATGGACAATATAAAAAGTATGAACTCAGTCATCGAGTAGAAAGATCAGCTTCCTGCACTGTACTGAAGGGCTAATAACCTTAAGAATCCCAGGAGTTTGTGAATAAGAAAAGCCCTTACTTTATGCCCTCTAGATCTGGCCAAAGTTTTGCCCCTTTTTGATTTAAAAGAATGTCTTCATTTATTTTACTTCCATGTTCACATTTTGGTTAAGAGGATGTCTTTATTCCTTTAGAAGTACTCATGAGTGTTAATGATTGTTTTGGCCAGCAAATTAAACCCTTTGGCCTTTTGTAAAGAAAATTGTCTTATTGATATAATAGTCAACTCTGTAATTGTCAAATTTTGTTAAGAAATTGTTTACTTTAAATATATGCCCAAGGAAACATTGATTTTTCTGAATTCCAGGATTTTCTAGTTTCTCAATTAATACAAAAAAATTCTTATTTTATTCTTTTTACTTTCAATTATTTCAAATTTTAAAAAAATAACATGCATTTCATATTTATAAGTAATTAGATTTTTTAAAAGTTAAATGGTCTAAATACTTCATGTGATTCTCACTGTTCATAAAACATATATTTAAAAATCAAGGGGAAAAAAGGCATAATAACTCTTAGTATTAATATATTTAAAGTATATTTTATTGATTATGCTATTACAGTTTTGCCATTTTTTTCTCCCCTTTCCTTCCTCCGCCCCACACCCCTTTGCCCTCCAGAAATCCCACCTTTAGTTCATGTCTGTGGGTTGTACATATAAGTTCTTTGGCTTCTCTGTTTCCTATACTATTCTTAACCTCCCACATATGTTTTTTGCCTACCAATTATGCTTCTTATTCCCTGTACCCTACCCCTCCCATTCTTCTCCTCCCCATCTCCATTGAAAACTCTCCATGTCATCTCCATTTCTCTGGTTCTGTTCCTGTTCCAGTTGTTTGCTTAGTTTTTGTTTTTATTTTTTAGGTTCAGTTGTTGATAGTTATGAGTTTGTTGTCATTTTACTATTTATAGTTGTTGATCTTCTATTTTGTAGATGAGTCCCTTTAACGTTTCATATAATAAGGACTTGATAATGATGAACTCCTTTAACTTGACTGTATCTGTGAAGCACTTTGTCTGCCCTTGCATTCTAAACGAAAGCTGTGCTAGATAGAGTAATCTTGGATGTAGATCCTTGTCTTTCATGACTTTGAATACTTCTTTCCAGCCCCTTCTTGCCTGCAAGGTTTCTTTTGAGAAATCAGCTGACAGTCTTATGGGCACACCTTTGTAGGTAACTGTCTCCATTTCTCTTGCTGCTTTTAAGATTCTCTCTTTATCTTTAATCTTGGGTAATGTAATTATGATGGCCTTGGTATTTGCTTCCTTGGGTCCAATTTCTTTGGGACTCTCTGAGCTTCCTGAACTTCCTGGAAGTCTATTTCCTTTGCCAGATTGAGGAAGTTTTCCTTCATTATTTGTTCAAGTAAGTTTTCAATTTCTTGCTCTTGGTCTTCCCCTTCTGGCACCCCTATGATTCGAATGTTAGAGTGCTTAAAGTTGTCCTATAGGTTCCTAAGCCTCTCCTCATTTTTTTGAATTCTTGTTTCTTCATTCTGTTCTTATTGATGTTCATTTCTTCCTTTTGTTCCAAATCATTGACTTGAATTCCATTTCTTTCCCTTCACTGTTGGTTCCCTGTATATTTTGCTTTATTTGACTTTGAGTAACCTTCATTTCTGCCTTCATTTTGTGACCGAGCTCACTCAGTTCTGTGAGCATCCTGATTACCAGTGTTTTAAACTCGGCATCACATAAGTTGTCTATTTCCTTATTGCTTAGTTACTTTTCTGGAGTTTTGATCTGTTCTTTCTTTTATGCCATATTCTTTGTCTCAGTTCACCTGTTATAGTGTAAGAGGGCAGAGCCTTAGGTATTCACCAGGGCAGGGCAACCCTCTTCACTGCATTGTGGCACTGTCTGTGTCGGGGTTGGATCAGAGAGGGATCAATGCCACTTGTTTGTTCTAGAACCACTTTCCAAGGAACTCTCCTGTGAGACTGGGAGTTTCTCCCACCATTTCAACCCACACAGTATTTTACAGCTAAAGGTTTTGAGTCTTTAGTTTTCCATTCAGCCAGCCCCACCTAGCCTGTGTGGTCTGCTGCCTTGTCACCCGTCCTCTGTGCTCGGCTGCCCATCTCCCATTTCCGACCCTCCTACTAGTCTTGGTGAATGTTTCTTTTACTCGTTGTCTGTCATAGTTCCATGCAGTTTGATTTTCTGGTGCTTCTGGTTGTATATATATTTTTAAATTGGTTGTTATCTTTCTTTTGGTTACATAAGGAAGTAAAACATTTCTATGTATGCCTCCATCTTGGCTGGAACTCAGCATTAATATTGTTTTAAAAGCTAACAGTCACCAAGGATTTTCTGTGTCCTAGTCACTGCTTTAAGTGATTCACATGTGTGCTTGGTTTAATATACACACCTCTACAACAATGGTGTGGCAGAGATTATTGGGTTTTTCTCTAATTTCTATCCTCCTGTTTTGATATTATAGAAGTTTTAGCAAGGCATATGGCATCTTTTCAAACTAGATATTCTGACTGGGTTCTGGCCAGTGGAATGTGAGTGGAAGTAATTTGGGGGAGTTCCTAGATCTTACTTTTAATGAAAATGAGGGCATGCTTCTCTTTCTCTTACTCTGCTGTCTGGAGTGTGGACATCACTGTGGGAGCTGGAGGAGCCATCATGGTTCATGGGATGGAAGCACACATTGAGAAGAGCAGAAGGCTTAGACACAGGAGACTAAGCCCCCAGGGCCAGGGATCCATACCATCAGCCTTACACTCCTCCATCAGAGAGAAGTAAACGTCTATTTCATTTAAGTGACTATTTTTGCCCTTAATATTATGCTGTCAAACCACTATCCTAACTAATGCAGTTGGAATCATCAGCATTTTTACTTTAAAGTTGGGTAAACTGAGGCACACAGAGGTTGAGTGATGGAGCAGTAAAGCCAGGATTTGAACAACAATTCTGTACTGCCTCTGATAAAGTATCATGCATATTTCTACCTAATTTTAACATACATGATTTTCTGCCATTTGGGACTAAGGAATGGGAGGTCAAGGAGTTTTTCTTTGCCTTTCTGCATTTTGACACATGTAAGGGTATGGCTGAAATCAATCTGGATATGGCTAGATCTATGAAGGCAAAAATAGTAAAACTGATTGCAGAAACCAGAAAAGGAAAGGCACAAGGGATGGTGGGCAGACGATGGGATGGAGCAGTAATGAAGTGGAGAAGGGAGTGCGATGAAAGAGGTTCAGTTCCTGCACAGCTGACGTGGTGCGTGAATAGTAAGTATGGTGAAGTGGCAGGGGATGAAATGAGTGTTTTCATATTTGTGGCGCCTCTGGCTCTGCATTGGGGGGGTGTCAAGGTTTCCTGGCACCTCGCACTTGATCTGATTAGCTACAAATTCCCTAAGACAAAAACAATGATCTTCTCTAAGGTCCGAAAGAACATAGGCTGCTCCCAAATTTGAGTTTCAGTACGACTCTCTATGCAGTAGTCTCTTCAGTTTTAATGCCTTTCTGGCTTGCTTCCTGGAAACCACCGAAAACAGCATTTGGTGAAGCAGCATTTAAAAGCCACCATTTTACTCTCCTGTTTATCCTGGCTTCTCCCTCTCTCAGCTTTTTGACAGCAAGGGCAGGATAATCCTTGGAATGAAAAAGGGATGATGCCTAAAATTAGAAGATTTTTGAAACCCTCTCATATTGACCCCTTGCTTGTCAATTTGAGATTGACCTAAATGTATCTCATAACAAAAATGTTTCTTCTCTCCACACAGTTTTTGAGCATGTTTCTTTCCTTTCTCTGGCTTTTATTTTCTTTGAGTGTGAATGGGAGGCTTGACTGAGTGTAGAAGTCATTCACAGGAGTGGCCTTCCATGGTTTGCCCTTCTCCACCCCTTCCAATTCCTGAAACACTGAAGAAGAAGTGATAGACCATGCATTCTCTTGAGTATTTCCTTAACTCTTCACTGGCCCAGTCACTTAGGTAATCAGAAGTGTTATGCATTCACGTTTTTGTCCAAGAAACCTTAAAAGAGGAAATGTCTCATTAGGAATGCTGACTTGTATGCTACAACAGAGGCAAAAAGACAACTGCACCTTAGGAAAGTGGAACTGTTCCAGTGAGAAGACGCTTCTGGGCTGCACATTTCTGCCATCCAGGCAAGCCTTCTTACTGATGGAAGAATTTCCAAACTTCTTACTCCAAGAACATTACCACCACTCTAGGAGAGGGGTGCTATTGACCCTCACTAACAAAGACTGCAATGCAGTTCATAATGTGCTTGATGCAAATCATCATCAAGTTGATGGTGCTTTATGTTTGGCAAATTGCTTTCACAGTGCAAGGCCCACTGCCCAATGTGGGTGAGACACATGAATAAAATATGATCCCTGTGCAGAAGGGGTCCATAATCCAGGGTAGAAAATAGACACATACATAAATAATTCTAACTCAGGGCAGACTCTGATATGTGCTTCATGAGAGGTACAAAGGAAATGCTAGGAAAATGGCTGAGAGGGAGAGATTATTTCCTATAGTGTTTTAAATGAAGGTTTCATAGAAAAAGTAAGAATTTATAAGGACTGTTGCTAAGAGCAAATGTGTTACCTATTTTATATAGATTATTTATTTTATGTTTTTTAATTCTCACCAATAACCCAGTGAAAAGTAGAGTATAAACCAAAAACTGGAACATGTAAGAAATTTATTGGGTTACAGGTACTTATAGTGGGAATTGATGCTGCTACTCACCTTGGAGCAAACCCCAGGGAGTTGCCTGTGTGAGAAGCATCTAGATTTTAGATCATTGCCAGGAGTTGGAGACTCGGCCCTAAGGCTTTTGTTTTAGGCTTAATAAGGTGAATTTTATGCATGCCTTATAGTGTACATTTTAAGTCTGACTATACCTAACATGCCTTTCAGATTTGGAAAAGATCTTTCTCCAGATTTGTATATAATACAATAGCCAACAAGTAGAAAAACAGGAACTTTATTTTTACAACATTCAGCAACATAAAATTGACATATTTGGAGGCATATTAACAATTTCAGATTGTTCAACATAAATGCATAGGGCTACACTAGGCAGCTGCCACTCGAGTTTAGGACAGAAGGTGACATGATCAGATTTGGGGTTTGAATGGTTAAGTATGAGAAGTTTAGAAGAGGTACTGGAGTAAAAGGGGGGGGAGACAGGAAGACCTAATACAGTGGTCTTGGTGAGAAATGATAAGGCTCATGGGTGAGTCTCATCAGCATTGGTGTGGGCTTCTCTTGGATAAATAGCATGTCTCTGATGAATGTCTACTGCGAATAGAATAGATTTCCCCCCAAACGAGTCCTTAAGTGAATGAGTGAGAGGGTGGGAGTAGAAAGGGAAGAAAGGACATGAGGGATATTCAAATTGTAGGACTGTTTGTACTTGAATGTGGAAATAGCAGTAGGGTGACACAAGACAAGAGTGCTTTTAAGGCTTCAAGGCTAAGAAAGAAAGTATGTAAGAAGAAAGGACAAATCTTCAAATGACACCAATACTTCACCTTACACTAATGTGGTGGCTTCTCCAGGTTTCTTCCATTGGCTGACACCTCTGAGAGGAAAAATTCAGAATCTTGAAATGCTATGTCCAACAAAGACTTCGAAACATGGGGAGGGCTGAACGCTGAATACTATATTCCTTGATGCAGTTTCTGAGGGCAGAGTTCCTGGGTGAACCCATTTTCCCTTTCCCTTTCCAGACAGCCTAGCTGATCTGGAAGCTCCTTGTCTTCTGCTTCCCTTCCCTGTCGGCCACTGCATGGCACAGGTAGCCAAGTCTCACATTACGGTCCTTTATAACCCAGCACTGGAAATAACTCTGGAAGAAATTCAAGCAGCATGTCCCGAAATTTGTTCCTATCTCAGAAAACATTAGTAGGTATAAAAAATATTTTTAAATTTGTGTGCAAATAAATTTAGAAAATTTTATGCCAAACAAAGTTAAAAGGAATTTTTCTTTTTCTTAAACATTGTTTCTCTCAGATTTTGTAGAGTGGTTTATAAATCTCCCAAATGGTGTGAGAATCTAAAACGTTTCCTCGCTTATTTTACTACCAAACCCCTTTCTTAATGAACATTTCACGGATCTAGTGTTTTATGGTACATACTTAAAGAAATGTTGATCTAAGATTGCTTATCTGGTCTGTTATTAACTTTTTCACTTGGGGCTGTTCCTGTGGGGGAACATTGCATGCAGAGCCCCCTGTCCACCATGGATGAGAATAAAACTACCAAGACACGATCTGCTTGAGGAGGAGAGGTGGTCAATCTCTCAAAGGAGAAGTTCCAAGAGCCCCTTCCTCAATGGCTTTTATTAGGTTCGTAACACACAGGAACACAGGTAAAGCTCATCAATCAATGTCAGGCAGCAAGGATCAAACAATAGATAACATTTCAAAGAAATCTGAGGGCCTAATCTGAGTCAGTATCTGTCAGGTAAGGGGGTTGCAAAAACTTTGAAAGACATACTCATTTCCTGCTCGGACCCTTATTGTATGAATGAAAGCACTCTTAGCAAAGCAGGCTTCACAGGACTTTATGAATTCCTTCTTATGCCCAGTCACCCTGGAACCCACTCTAGCTGGCAGAGGGCTGCACTGCCCCCTACCATAAATTTTTAGGCTTAAGTGGATTAGAGCCAGGAAGCGCTTCTCCCAGATGGAGATGGGGACTCAGGCTATGTCAGAATAGCTGGGGAGCAAGGGTCCACCACCCCTTCTTTGCGGCAGCCCCCTGAGTCCTTCCTTGAAGGCCTCCCAAGTAGTCGTGCCTGGCTTAGGTTCCCCCCCTTGAGGGGTCTTACCCGTCTTTCATTGACTAACTGACCAAGCATTGGGGGCCAGAGGTGGATGAAGCATAAGCAGCTCTCCTGTCAGGGAGATAAGCTTTGTCTCCTTAGTGGCTCACAGTCCGGAGGTCGCTCACTCAGCCTTAGCCATGGGGGGCAGTTACAACTCCTGAAACCAGGCAGAATGGTTCCCAACATGTTCCCTTCTTGTTGACTAAAGTTTTAATAATAACTGTATGCATATTATTTTACATGTGTAATTACAACAGAAATCAACTCAAAACTTATAATTAGATATATAGTATAATTATAATATTTTTTAAAAAACCCTAACTCTAGGGAGAAGAGTAAAATAAAGCATTCCATAATATTAATGTTAGTAATTTTAGTGGAATCCATAATTTTTCCCTTATTTATTTACCAAATACTACTTAAGGGTATGTTTTAAATAGTGATAAAAATTTAAAAACAAGAAATAAAAATGAAGAGTGAAACAAGAGAGTTAAAAGTAAGACAGTTAGATGCAAGTTATTGAAGATTTTCTTAAGCAGGTTTCTTTCATGTCCTTTTTTTGTGAATATTTTGCAGTTCTTACCTTGATATTCAGATTGTACATTTTAGTTATTAACAATCACTGTTGGATGGTAGAAAGGGCCTGGAATGTAAAGATTTGGAGGACTTAGGTTTTCATCCTAGGTCTCCTATTTAAAAAAGAAAAGAAAAGAAAAAAAATACTTTGGTAACATGCCACTGTGTCTTTCAGGTTGTTCCCCTCAGCCCCCACAATTCTTCTGTAATCTTAATAAGTAAGTTTTTAACTTGGGTTACAGGTTGCTCATCTGTAGATCAGTCAACTCCCTCATAGGGCTATTATGTAAAACCACTCTAATAAACACAAAATTTGATATTGATACACAGTCACTTTTAAAACTTTTGTACATTCTTACAAAACAATACAAGATTTGTCAATAAAGTATCAAGCCATGTAATATGAAAAATAGAGACACTTATTGAAGAAGATACAAGATACAGTAAACATTGTGCGCAGGACAATGGTGCCTCAGCCTCCTTCAAAGTAGGCACCTTGGGACCTCACACAGTTCTCCCAATCACCAGCAGCTTACCCGTCATATTTTCTGGAATCTCACTGATGGTCTGAACACTCTTCCCTTTCAAAAGTGTTTTAGTTTTGGGAAAAGCCAGAAGTCACAGGGCACCAAATCTGGGCTGTAGACTGGCTGAGTCACCTAGGTGATTTGATGTTTTGCCAAAAAACTCTGCAGGAGGAGTGATGCATGAGCTGGTGCGTTGTCGTGATGAAGTTGCCAATCACCAGTTGCCCAATCATCCAAATAGTTTCCATGGAGGAATGTTCAAAATAAGCACAAAATTTCATGCAGATTTGTTACTCTACTCAGTCATTTTCTTTTTCTTTTTAAAAGATTTTATTTGTTTTTAGACAGAGGCCAAGGGAGAGAGAAAGCAAGGGAGAGAAATATCAATGTGTAGTTGCCTCTTGCATGTCCCCTACTGGGGACCTGGTCTGCAACCCAGGCATGTACCCTGACTGAGAATCAAATTAGCGACACTTTGGTTCACAGGCCGGTGCTCAATCCACTGAACCACACCAGCCAGGGCTCTCTCAGTTATTTTCAATTCAGCAGCCACACAGTACACATGCTCACTCAATGGCATCTACCACCCCCACTGAGTAGTACAGTGAGGTCATCATTGTTCACACATGTGCATTCTAGTCCACTCTCCCTGGATGCCAGGTAACATCAATGTTTTGCAAACTGTTCTCATTATATTAACAATGGCTGGACTTTTTCCCAAAATACCTCATATATATTCATTGTAAAAAACCTAAAAGCACAGAGAACTGATCATAAAGTTATAAATATCACCCATAACTTTACCACTTAGACATGTCTACATGGCTTGCATTTGTTTGAACCTGCTTCACATTTGTTTGTCTGTACTTCTGCACTGTAAGAAGGTGAGAGCAGGGAATCCATCTGCTCTCATCCCACCTACTGTGTGCTCCAAGCATCTGGCTTGGTAAGGAAACACTAAATTTATTGAATAAATAAGGTGAAAGCACATTCTTCTTCTTATCTTCCTGAAGCTTCTTTTATTTGTGACTTATTCTGAATGATTCTATGCCTTAAAAACAGACCTTCTTAAACTTTCTACTCTTCACTTTTTTCAGAGCTTGGTTGCTGTTTACCACCTGGTTTCCCAACCATCTAGTGCAGCTTCTGTTACAGCCTTTGCTACTGCAGTACTTGTAGAATGATAGAATTTTAGCTGTGGATAGGCCCAGGAGATATTCTGTTTTCCTCCTGTTTCCAAGAGGGGAATCTGAGGCATCAGAAAGGTGCTAGATCAAAGTTATAGAGACAAATATTAGTGGATTCCTGACTCACTTTAAAACTCCTGTAGTCCCTGCACTAGATCACATTTAAAATTTAAAAGATTCCATATAGCCGCAGCAGTCTTTAGAAAGAAGAACATGGTTTGAGATATCATGCTACCTGATATCAAACTATACTACAAGACTCTAGTAGGCAAAACAGCATGGTACTGGTATAAAAACAGACACAAAGATCAATGAAACTAAATAGAGAGCCCAGAAATAAACCCACATCTATATGGTCAATTAATATATGACAAAGGAGGCAAGAACATACCATGAGGTAAAGACAATCTATTCAATACATGGTATTGGGAAAATTGGACAGATACGTGCAAAAAAAAAAAAAAAAAAAAGGAACAGACCACCTTTTTATACCATATACAAGAATAAACTCAAAATAAATTAAAAACTTAAAGGTAAGACTCAAACCATAAAACTCCAAAAAGAACATAAGCAGTAAAATCTTGGACATTTCTCTTAGCAATATATTTTTTGATAATTTCCTCAGGCAAGGGAAACAAAAGAAAAAAAACTAAACAAATGGGACTACAGCAAACTAAAAAGTGTTTGCACAGCAAAACCTAATGAATGGGAGAAGATATTTGCCAATGATATATCCAGTAAGGGCTTAATATTCAAAATTTATAAAGAACTCTTATAAATCAATATTAAAAAACAAACAACCTTATTAAAAAGTGGGCAGAAGACCTGAGTAGATACTTTTCCAAACAAGATATACAGATGGCCAATAGACATATAAAAAGATGTTCAACATCACTAATCATTACAGAAACACAAATTAAAACCACAATGAGTTAATACCTCACACCTATCAGAATGACTATCATTATTAAATCAATAAATGACAAGTGTTGGCAAGGACGTAGAGAAAAGGGAACCCTCATGCACTGTTGATGGGAATGCAGATTGGTGCAGCCACTATGGAAAATAGTATTTAGGGTCCTCAAATAATTAAAAAGGGAACTGCCTTTTGACCCAGAGATTCCATTTCTGGGTATATATCTGAAGAAACTCAAGACAGTAATTCAAAAGAATATATGTATCCCTCTGTTCATTGCAGCATTATTTCTAACAGCCAAGATATGGAAACAACCCAAGTGCCCATCAGTAGATGAGTGGATAAAAAGTGGTGATACATAGGTACAATGGAACACTACTTGGCCACAAAATGAATGAAATTTTACCACTTACAACAGCAGGGATGCACCAGAGGATATTTGCTAAGTGACATAAGTCAGACAGAGAAAGACAAATAACATATGATTACACTAGAGTAAATCTGAAGAGCAAAGTAAACAAACAAAATAGAAACAGATTCATAGAGAACAGATATAGTGAACAGACTGATGGTTGCCAGAGGGAGTGGGGTTGGGAGGCTGGGGTGGGGTCATCTACACAGCTATAACATTAGTGTTTATTGAATTAAGGTTTTCTCTCTGCATACTCTGGCTTGCTTCGTCTGCATTCTTCCAATCTTAACCCATTTAAAATATTAAGTGTTCTCTTATATCATCTGTGTGCTTCATTTGAGCATAGTCTTTAACAGTGGCGATAACCAGTATCAGTAGAGGAGCTCAGTCAGCAACCATGTAATATAGCAATTCTTTTTTCTTTTTCTAAATTTTCACCCAAGGATATGTTTATTGATTTTAGAGAGAGAGGAACATGGATGTGAAAGGGAAACATTGATTGGTTGCCTCCCTCCCATACATGCTACCATTAGGGGTCAAACCACAGCCTTTGGTGTACAGGAAAACGCTCCAACCAACTGAGCCACCTGGCCAGGGCTAAAGCAGTTTTTGAAAGGAACTGCCTTATTACCTAGTGTTCTAATAACTTTTATTAAAGCGCTTGAAACTATTGTGTCCATTTTAAAGTAAATGATACCGTTTGGGCATAAATACCATATTTTGGGCCCAGCTGCACAAAAACTTGCCCCTTAAAAGTAATGATACATAAGTTTTCATGTTCATGAAGTTCAGCGTGGAAAGGCCGGAGAGTCTGTCTGCTAGTCATGCTTAGTTTTCTGTCAAGTGTCTCTTGCAAAGCTTCCAATCAGCTTGTTGACCTTGATCAGAGGCTGCTCAAGCCCTAACCACTGGTGAACACTGCACTGTGGACAGTCTGGGTTAGAAACCCAGGCAGGCATGTGGGGAGAGTTTTAGAAACATTTCTGCATGGCAACTGCTTCAATCACATAACCTCCCATTTCAAGGGTTCTTCATGCCTCCTTTTGGACAATGATGCTTCTAAAAATTTTTACGCGATTGTGTGTTTTATTTTTATCTTTCACTTTTCACTAAAGTGTAGGTCCTCAGTGCTGTAGTCAGAGTGTCAGGGAACAATAAAGTAAGGGGTATATATTGTGGACCACACAGTTTCAAACAGTTTGTAACCTTATTTCCTCTCAATCCTAGGGATGGCCAAAATTAATTTTCATATGTTGTGAGCTCTTTAAAAACAAAAAGGAGAAAGGAAAAAGAAACAAATGGGGAAAATGTGGCCATATATTTCCAAAGGGCTTTTTTTTAGCAGCAAATACCAATTGCAGACACACACCAACTCACTCAACCACCAATCTGCACGCTGGCAAACCCAGCGCTCTCCTTGCTCTCTGCGCACCAGCGTGGCACTCCTGAGACCCAGGCCAGCGCGGGCTGTCCCTCCCTCCGGGTTCATCGAGGAACTTGCGCCCAGAGAGCTGGTGGTGAACTCGGAGCTTGCTCAGCCTGGCAGCGGAGCCGGCCGAGCGCTTTTCAGCCCGTGGTTTGTTGAGGAGGCCTGAGGGGGCAGCAGAGGGAAAGGGGCAAGGGCCGCTGGTGTACCTTATGGAGGGATTGCAGTCTATGTCTGCAGACCTCGGGAACCGAAGGCCTGGCGGTCTCCCAGGGCAGGGCTGGAGGTGCTCTTCTCTCCAGGTTGCGCAGGGCTGGGCGGCCACAGTTACAGCAGGGTACCACCGCCTCACCGGCCTGTCTGCCCACGAGAGTTAGTTCCACAGAATTCTAACCGCATTTCCAAGACCCTGCTACAGGCACCTCCGTTTGTGATTATGATTCATTTTTTTTAACCCGCATCAATCGTTTCCTCACAGTTGGCACTCCTCAATAAATAACTTTTTTGTGGACCGTTGCACCAGATTTTTGGCCTGAACTTCCACGACATACCTTCCACGCAGGTCCTTAGGTACAGCGTTCTATAATCTGGCTGCTTAAACATCCTCAAAAACACTGCTCACTCTTTGAGTGCATTTGGGGCATATTTCCAAATTGGTGTGTTTGACTTAGTGTCAAAATTGTAACAATTACATGAAGTGTAAAATACTGCTTATCGTTTAGCCCCCTCCTCCCCCCCCCAATATATGGAGCATGAGTCACACTAAAATAGCTAGGAAATTATAACCTTGTTAATTAACATATTATCCTCATCACTTCTGTGAGTCACGATCATGTGAAAACTGATGCCAGTTAGAAATAAAGTTCAATCCACACACCTTTTCTAAATGCAGATGCACTCTCCTCCTCCCTCCCTCCAACCCAGTTTCTCTGGGGATTCATACTACTTTAACTAGAGATAGGGGCATACCGGAGAAAAAGCTGCTAATTTGATTGGGTTCAGTGCTTAATTAACTCAGCTAAGGGGCAAAATAACAAAGATACACATTGTTGAAAGGTGACAACTGGCACAGTTTGCTGCCGGGGAGCAAGGCCTGAGTGGGCTGAGAGCAGAGATGCAAGTATGGTACAAAGTAGAAGATGGAGGTCCAGGATGGGATGTTGAAAGGAAGGGCCTGGAGTCCCCAGGTCCTCTCCTTCTCCCTGAAAAAGAAGTTAGTGGAAGGTGTCCTACTGCCTGCTCCTCTTTGGGGGTGGACAGTGGGCAGCTCCCCTTCCAGAAGCTGTGGGATTTCAATGAACCTCCTGCCAGGATTAACTCCACCTAGCAATTTCTTCACTGCTTAACACCTCACTGGCTAGGGCTGGGGCTCACCCCTCCTGGGTTCCTGCTGGAACCTGAGCTCAAGCAGGAATGTCTCCCCAAGCTTCCTGGAGCAGAAAGATGTAAATATACCAGCTTCTCCTCTCTAGTCTCCAATTAGATGTCTGGACCTTCTAGAATTTTTGAAGTTCCCCGCTACTTGCCATGCACAAATAGGAAATGGGGAAGTTGTAGAGGGAGATATTATTTTGTATAAAGTTTGCCCGGAATCTGATGAAGCACTTTGGACTTGGCAACTGCTAGTGGGAACTTTATTCTCTCCGAGTCTGTAGACACCTAGCCAGTGACTTAGCTCACTAAGCCTCAAAGTTCTTCATTTAAAATCAGGTCGATCCTATTTCATTCTCCTTATGTCTCAGGATTGTTGTGAAGATTAACTTGGTTTCATACATGTATTTATATATGATTTCTAAGTAAATGCTATTCAAAAATAGTCATTTGACTGTGGAGAAGCAACACAATGATGGATAGTTCAGAGCATGGGCTATGGAGCCAGACTGCTGGGTCCAAGGCCACACACAGCCATTTTTAAAATCGTGTTACTGAGAAAATTGGTTAGTCTTTCTTTGCTTCAGTATCCTCAAATGAAAAATGACAATAGTGATGGTGATAATAATAGTAATTGTACCCATTCATAGAGGGTCGAATGGATCAGCATATATAAAATACTTAGAAGCATGTAAGGATTCCATGAATGTTAGCGCCTTTATGACCCCAGCACCTGTGTGTGAAGAGGACAGAAGCATGCAGGTGGGACCGGAATCCTGCATTGAAATTCTGGCCCTGTCACTGACTCTCTGTGTAGGTGTGGGTAAACTACAAAGTTATTTTCAGACAGTTTTCTGCAGTTGTGAGATGGCAACAGTAATAGTGCCCATTTTATGGGCTGTGGTAAAAACTAAATGAAATATTATATATAAAGCCCTGACACACAATGAGCTATCAATAGCTATTATTTCCTTTATTTCCCTGGCTCCACCTCTTACAAGCTGTTACTTTGGGCATCATTTATTCATGGAATAGAGGAGGGAGAGGTGATAGTAATGCCTACTTTAAGAGTCGTTGTGAAGATTAAGTTAAAGATGGAAAGCACTTAGAAGGGCTTGGGTCATAGTACATGTTCAAAATGTTAGCTCACTTCATTTCATCCAGAGATGTTTAGGTCTGAACCCTGGATTAGTGGATGAAGCAGAGGGAAGATGGAGAACGGTTTTCCCTAGGTGCCCAATGGGGAAGAAAGGAGCACAGAAATTTCCTTTGCGTTCTCTGGGATACTCTCTCTTCCTCAGTGTCCAGTGTCTGCTTTCAGCCAGCCTCACAAGCTTTGCCATGTCAGTCCATGGAGCTGTTATAACAAAAATGCCATATACTTGGTGGCTTAAACAACAGAATTTTATTTCTCACAGTTTTGGAGGCTGGGAAGTCTATCTAGATTCGGTGCCTGGTAAGAGCCAACTTTCTCACATGCCACGTGGTGGAACCGGCAAAGTAATTCTCTGAGGTCTCTTTTATAAGGGCTCTGATTTGTGAAAGCTCTAACCTTCATGACTGAATCACCTCCCACGGACCTCCCTCCTACTACCCTCACATTGGGGACTGGGTTTGAACATGTGAATTTTGGGGAGGCACAGGCATTCATACTAGAGCACCACCCTCACTCTTTGACGTGGGGGAGAGATTAATTGGAGTTGGGGCCAATGTTTTGTCTGGTCCTTCACCAGGGACTATAAGACATGCAGAGAACACTTACCCTGAAGATGCAGAACCATCTCTAAATGTAAGTGACTCGGAGTGATCCTTGGGCTTTTGGTGGTCTCCTGGGACTCTTATGCTTCTGCGGTCGAGCTGATTGGCCACTGAAATACAACTTCGGGCTCTAGCACAAGCCCTGGGAAGCATGAATACTTTCAAGTTGTCCTCAGTCAACATTCATTCATTTCTGCACCAGTAGTGGCTGAGCATCTGTTATAAGTAAGATCGGGTACTGGAATCTGTGGGTGCCAAGGTGAGCAGAGATCAAATGCATAATTCCAGTCACTTGCCAGCATTTGTTGTGCAGGTTACGCAATGATGGCAGTGGATATTCCTGAAGGAGCGACAGCAAGGCCAACAGACGAGATGAGTGACAGAATGCTATAAAAGAATGCCTTTCTGAACATTTGTTTAGGCTTAGCTGCATTTTCACAACTGGCTGCTTAAATTCCAGATTTGGGACATCAGAGACGTGCTTTCCTTCTGTCACTTTCCAGAAGTTTTTTTACTGTACACCAATATACGTCATAGATTTTTGAGAGGCAAAGCTCAGTGTCTTATCTGTGGCCTGAGGAAAAGAGATTCTCTTCCAGTTGGAAAATGCTGCTTTTTGCTCTTATGGCTAAATGTTTTTCTCTATAGAGTTTTGAAAATAGTATCAAAATTGTTTATTTGGCATCAAGGAATGGGGTGGTGATGGAGGGGATGAGAGAGAATATGTTTCTACTACAAATTTAAAAATGTTTGAAAAATATTTAGATGTCAAAATCTCCTTGGCTGCCAAATTCTTGGTTCAACTTTTTCTTTAGTTTTACTAAAATTAAAGATATTTCTGAAGATAGAAAGTAGAGTATCTCCTAACATATAGTGCTAGATTTTTCCTTACATTTTTGGCCAATGTTTTACAGTTCCAACAATGCATTTGGCCATGTGATATCTGAGAAAAAAAATCTTCAAACCAATTTAGTTCTGAAAACAAAAGTGTTTGTGGTATTTTTTTAAGGGATGAAGAAGGATGGCAATGAGAACTATTCCCTAGAGAAATCTAACAAGGAGACTGCCTGTAGGTGAATACTTCCCAGATGCAGGCATGCTGCTGGGTGTTTTAGATCCAGTGATCACACGATCTGGTATAACATAAGCAGATATCAATTTTAAGTACCAAATGGATTCTTGTGTAAAAGCTCATTCCAAATGAAAAAAAAAAAAGATCTGATTGTAGTTAACTGTGAAATATTTTAGCTAACTAGAAACATAAAAGAGATTGATCACATTAAGAACTCAACCTGTTTTCCATATAATTTTTTTTCTGAAACAAAAAGCAAAACAAACAGTTAAGTGTGGCTTAGTTAACAGATTAATCAAGGGAAAGGTCTCAGTTATGCTGGTGATTATATTTGTATAGAAGTGGTTGTGAATTAAAACACTTTTTTTCTGTTCAAATTATGTATGCTTTTTCTTTCATAGGAAATAACCTAGTGCATACTGGATTGTCTATAGGTAAGATAGGAATTTGCACTATTGCAGAAGAGAGTCAAATTCCTGGCAAGACCAGGCATTTGATAGCCTTAAATACACTCATAACTTCATGTATCAGAATTCAGTTAGCCCTGACTAGTGTGGCTCAGTTGGTTGGGCATTGTCTCTCAGGGGAAGGGATTACTGATTCATTCTCTGTCAGGGTACATGCCTGGGTTATGGGTTCCAGTTCCAACTGGGGTACGTACGAGAGGCTATGGAGCCGATGTTTCTCTCTCTTTCTTTCTCCCTCCCTTCCCCTCTCTCTAAAAATAAAATAAATAAAGTGCTTTTTAAAAAGTATTCATTTATATCCCATCACAAGATTTATAGGAATTGTGAAAATTATTTGGAACCAGCATTATTGCTAATTTCTAAAGAGGAGACATAGAGGTTTTGACCAAAGTTCCTGAAACATTTGTGTGGCTGCTACTTTGAATTCCAGAGATACTTTGGTAAAGGCTAAAGAAAGCTCCTTCAAAAAGACTCCGCATCTGCACCCTACCCTGCCGTGTCTATTCACTAACAAAATTTTGAAGTAATGTTCAATAAGTTATAATGTTCAGCCATGTTTAATTAATTTTTACCTCATTAGTGTTTACTATCTCATTGTGGGTAATGGTTTCGTGTTTGCTTGTTTACTGGATACAAAATTACAGTCAGAATGACAGGTGCAAATCTGCAAATGTACAGAAGTGTTAAACTACCAAAAAAGTTGGAGTGGGGGAGCTGAAATTATTCTACGGCCTCTAATTGTGTTAATTAAGAATTTTTATGAAAATTACAAACAGAGGCTCTTAACCTGGTGTGGGTGGACTAGAGGTCATTTCCTCAGCTGCACAGCATCGGCTGGTTGTGTGAACAGAATTTCAAGCATGTAGGCACGTGTGCTCCTCCCTAGATGCAGATTTTTTCACTTATGTCAGTTTGCCAACGGCGTTCCAGATTCAAAAAACCGTTAAAATTATGCACGCTAAGGTTTAAATAAAAAATAAAGATATAGATGATTTTCAAAAATTGTCATAGAATCAATTTTCTCCCAAATGATAATCTAAGGATATTGAAGAGCATCTCCTATTAAAGTATTTATTAGTGTTTATTACAAGCAAATAATACTCTGCACTTAATTGTGATAAAGTACTCATTCTACTATTTAAGTCAGGGGCTCTCTCTCATTGCGTAATGAGAGCCATTTGCAAAATTGATGACATAAAAAATAGAACAAAATTGCTCTTTCACAGGTAATTGAATATTTTGGTTATTAAAGAATTACCTTATGTACTTCAATAAACATCAACAAGCAAATTTTCAGCAATTTAATAGAATGTTTTCTCTCACTTCTCTTAGCACTTCATGTTTCCCAGTCACTTTCCTGTTTACTATCCTGTTTGATCTTCACAATTATCTTTTGATGCATACGTGAAAGGAATTAAAAGTCAGTTGCCACAGATCAGTGAAGTGGAGTTGCTGCATGAGTTGGCCATGGCTGACATAAGCCAGACCTGAACGTAAGTCTTTTGATCTGTGCAAGTGCGGGTTTTAGAAACTGGGACATGTTGCTTCTTTATATGTAGCAACAGGTGTTATTCTTACTTTAATAATTCAAAGCACTCCCAGAACCCATGTTGATTATTCTTATGACTGTAATCATTGCACAGTCCAAACAAAATCTCTTATAACTTAAGCCTTTGATAACTTGGATTCTAAACAAGGTGATGCTGTCACAAGATTATTTTCTAATAATAAAAGTGATTGTAAAACAAAGTGTACTTTACATCATATGGCAAGTTTCAGAGTCATTTTTAGTCATGCCAATAAAATTACTAACTTTATCATTTAGTGATTTTAACACTTTCCACATTTTTCTTATATGTCACCTATAACAAGAGAAGACACTAATTTCTTCAAAACAAAAGCATAAAATAAATGTTCATTGAATAGAGATGGGAAACAGGGAGAATAGAGGTGGGAAAATTGTTCAGATGATTTACATATGCTGATTTTGTGTTGTGAAATTGTAAGTTTAGCTCAAAATTATTGATGGAATACCTAAATAGAAGGCACAGTGATGGGCTGTATGGATATGATGGTGAATATGATGAGCTCTGTCCATACCCTCAGGGAAGTTGTATGAAATGGAGATTTGGGATTCTGAAATTTGGATTGTGTCAGTCTACATTTTTATATTAAATATTTGTGTGGTGCATATGTGTGAAGTAGTGGAAGCTAGGATATCTGGAGATTTGTGTAGGCCTCTTTCACCAACTAACTTCATGTTGTGGTTATAAGGTACAGAAAGTCCATGTTTGGTTTGTCTTGTTTTCAGTGCTCTGCAAAGATGGAAAATTTCCCTCTTGGGGACAGCAAGTTCTCTGTTATCAAATTGCCAATGGAGCTTTGAGGAGCCCTTAAAGGGTTGTAGAGGGGCATTTGAATGTCCACTGGTAGCCATTCTAAGGAAAGCCAAAGTTTTCTTCCAGTTCTGAGATTCCAATGCTGCCTTACCTTTCTTTACCTTTTGAAATGAACTGAAATATTTGATCTATCTTATAGGATTGTGATAGCTCTCTAAATAGTTTAAATATATGAAGTCTGTCTGGAAAAAGTCCAGCCATTGTTCATATAATGAGAATGGTTTGTGCAACATTGAGATAACCTGGCAGCCAAGGCGAGTGGACTGGAATGCACATGTGCGAACAATAAAATCTTTGTTTTATTGTAATAAGGAGTACAATAAAACTTCACTCTATTACTCAGTGAGGGGCAGCAGATGCCATTGAGTGAGCATGTGTACGGTGTGGCTGTCACATTCAAAATGACTGAATAAAGCAACAAATCTACATCAAATTTTGCATTAAGCTTGAACATTCCTCCATGAAAACTATTCAAATGATTCAGAAAGCTTTTGGGGATGACGCAATGAGTGCAGCACAAATAAAAGTGTGGCACAACTGCCTTAAAGATGGTCGAGAATCTGTTGAAAGTGATCCACGCTCTAGAAGGCCTGCCACCAGCAGAACACCTGAGAATGTTGAGCGTGTACAGGCTGCAATCAACAAAAATCAGCAACTGACAGTACAAGAACTAGAAGCTGATCTGGGGGTTCCAGAAACTACTGTGTCTGAGATTTTGACCAGGATCTTGGCATGCAACATGTCATGGCAAAATTCTTTATGAGGCTTCTGCTACCAAAACAGAAGGAACATCATGCTGCAGTTGCTAATGGCTTGATTCAAACTGCTACCAATGAACCAGATTTCCTCAAGAAGGTCATAACTGGAATTGAATGGTGGGTCTACAGCTATGATCCAGAAATGAAGGCCCAGTCTTCCCAATGGAAGTTGCTTGGTTCTATGTACCCAAAGAAGGCAATGGTAAAGTTGCAGCAATATCAAGACCATATTAACTGTGTTTTTTGATTGGGAAGATGTCCATCACAAGTACAACCCTCCAGGCCAAACAATTAATAAGGAGTACTACCTCAATGTTCTTCATTGGTTGAGATATGCAATATGATATAAATGGCTGCAGCTATGGGCAACTGGTGATTGGCAGCTTCATCATGACAATGAGCCTGCTCACACATCATGTCACATGCAGAATTTTTTTGTGAAACATCAAATCACGCAGGTGACTCAGCCCCTCTGCAACCCAGATGTGGCACCTTGCCACTTCTGGTTTTTCCCAAAACTAAAATCACCTTTGAAAGGGAAGATATTTCAGACCATTGATGAGATTCAGGAAAATACAATGGGACAGCTGATGGCAATTGGGAGAACTGTGTGAGTTTCCTAAGGTGCCTCCTTTGAAGGGGACTGAGTGATCATTGTCTTATGTACAATGTTTCATGTTTCTTGTATCTTCATCAATAAATGTCTCTTTTTCATATTGAATGGCTGGATACTTTCTGGACAGATCTTGTATAGTGGTGTAAAATTGCTGAAGATAAGTAATTTGTCTTGCAAATATTTTGCTTAGCTGCAGTTTTGTTTTCTAGAAAAGAAAATCAATAGTTTTTAAACCTCTCCAGCCTGAATATAAAAGCTCAATTCGCTATTTCTTGAGAAAATTTCTTTTACTTTTGGAAAAAAATAACTCACTAATATAAACTCATTAAATTGACTTTCGTTATTAGTTTATTAAAGGTAATAGAGAGGGAAAATAAGAATATTCATTTTTTTTAAATTAGCCTTACTAAGTCTTATTATATTTTATATACAATTAAATCCCCCATTGTGACAATTGATTTTTTTAAAATATTTTATTTATTTATCTTTGGAGAGAAAGGGAAGGAGAGAGAGAGAAATGTCAATGTATGGTTGCCTCTCGTGGGTCCCCTGCTGGGAACTGGCCTGCAACCCAGGCATGTGCCCTGACTGGGAATCGAACTGCAATCCTTTGGTTCACAGCCCGTGCTCAATCCACTTAGCCACACCAGCCAGTGCTGACTTTTTATTAAATTTCTAGAATTGTGCATCCATAATCCAAATCTAGTTCTAGAACCTTCCACCACTCCAACAGACCCTTCAGATCCATTTGCAATCACCTTTTATTTTAAACATCAGGCACAGGGAACCAATGATTTGCTTACTGTTTTTATAGATTTATTTTTATTGGAAATTTCAGATAAATGGAATCATACAACCTAGCCTTGAGAGTATAGATAGAGCATCACCTATGTTATAGCATGTATTAGTATTTCATTCCTTTTTACTGCTGAATAATATTTCATGGTATGGACATGCACATATTGTTGAAACATCCATCATTTGATGAACATTTGGATTTTTTCTAGTTTTTTGACTATTATGAATAACGCTGCTATGAATGTTTATTTGCAAGTCTTTTTATGAACATTTCTCTCAGGGAAGTAGATATATAAGAATATAATTATTGAATGTATGTTAAGTTTATGTTTAATATTTTTAGAAACCGGTCCTGTTTTTCAAAGTGGCTATTGCTCTTACATTCCCACCAGCAATGCATAAGGGTCCTAGTTTCTCCAAATCTTTGCCAACACTTGGCCTTGTCAGTCTTGTTGATTATAGTAATTCTAATTGATGTGTACATAGTTGTATCTCATTGTGGTTTCGATTTTTATTTTCCTAATGGCTAGTGATATTGAACATATATTCTCAATACTTATTAGCCATTTCTATATTTTCTTTGGAACAATATTTATTCAAATCTTTTACCCATTTTTAAATTGTGTTGTTTATGTTTTTATTATTGAGCTGAAGGACTTGTTTATACAATATTGTGGGTACAAATTCTTTATCTGATATGTGATTTGATAATATTTTCTCCCACCCTGTAGCTTGACTTTAAAAAAGTCCTTTCTTAATGGGGCCTTTTGATGAGAAGTGTTTAATATTGATGAAGTCCAATCTATCACTTTAGTTTTAGGAATTGTCCTTTTGTTGTCTCTAATCAATCAATCTTTGTCTGACCCTAGGTTTCAAACATTTCTTATGTTTGCTTTTAGATATTCAATAGTTTTAGGCTTTACATTTAGGTTTGCGACCAACTTTTAGTTAAATTTTGTATGTAAATAGGAAATGAAGCCTGATTTATTTTTTTATATGGAAATCCAATTATTCCAGCACCATTTGCTGAAAAAAAATCTATGATCTCTCCACTCAATTGCTTTTGCGTCTTTGTTAAAAATTATTTGTCCATAAATGTTTTCATCTATTTCTGGGCAGTCTGTCATGTTCCATTGACCTATTTTTCTTCTATCTTTACACAGCTAACATTACACAGCTTGATTACTGTAGTTTTATAAAAAGTTTTGAAATCAGGCAGTGGAAGTCCTTTTATATGTATTGTTCTTTGTCAAATTTACTTTGGATATTCCATGTCCTTTGCATTTCCATACAAATTTTATTATCAACTTTTAATTTCAAATAAGTTTTCTTGAATTTTTAATAAGGATTGTGTTGAATCTATAATTTGGGAATAATTGACCTCTTAATATTGAGTCTTCTGATTAATAAGCACAGAGTATTCCACATTTACTTAGGTCTTCTTTAACTTCTCTCATCAATGTTTTGTAGATTTTAGTGTACTGGTCTTTCACATCTTTTGTCAACTTTATCCCTAACAATTTCATATTTTTGGATTCTATTTAAAGTGGTATCATTTTTAAAATGTCAATTTCTGATAGTATGTTGGTAAAATATCTACATACAATTGGCATTTATATATTCATTGTGAATTGTGCAATTTAAGTAAATGCACTGGTTGGTATAACTTTTTGAGATTTTGTCTGATTTTCTACATAGGTGGTCATGTCTGTGAAAAAAGAAATTTTAATTCTTCCTTTCCAGTGTGGATGTTTCATATTTCTTTGTTTTTCCTTATTGCACTTGCTACAACCTCCTGTAAAATGCTGAAGAAATGTGGTGAGAGCAGGTGTCCTTGTCTGTTTTTAATCAGGAGGAAAGCACTTGGCCCTTTACCATTAAGTATGATGTTGGCCATGGGCTTTTCATTGATGTCTTCTACCAGACTGAGTGAGTTCCCTTCCATCCCTGGTTTGCAGAGTGTTTTTATCAGGAATGACTATGGGATTTTGTCAAATGCCTTTTCTGTGTCTATTGAGATGATCATTGTAATTTTTCTTTCCTTTTTTCACTTCCTTAATATGGTGAATTATATTGGTTGATTTTTGGCCATAAAACCAACTTTCACTCTTAGAAATAACCACTTGGGCATGATGTATTATGCTTTTTAGATATTGTCAGATTTAATTTGCTAAAATTTTAATAGGAAAATTATATATAAATTTGTGAAGAATACTAGTCGATACTTATCTTTTCTTATAATTATTTCATTTGGGTAGCCAAAACCAGCATGAGTTGGTAAGCATTCTTTTCTCTTCAATTTTCCTGAAAGAGTTTTTGTAGAATGGGTATTGCTTCTTCTTAATGATTGGTAATATACATTAATAAGAGATTTCAGCATGGAGTTTTCATTTTGGGAAAGTTTTAAACTTCAGATTCAATTCCTCTTAATGATATTTGATTACACATAGTATTTTTTTCACTTGGTTTAGCATTGGTAGTTTGTATCATTCAAGAAATTTGTCATCTTTAAGCTGTAAATTTTATTGATATGAAGTTGTTTATGTGATTCTTATATTAATATTCATATATTATCCTTTTAATCTCTATAGAGTTTATAGTTACCAGTTCTTTATCAATCTTGATATTGGTAACTGTGTGTACTGTCTTTTTTCCTCATTAGTCTGGCTGGAGGCTTATTAATTTTACTGATTTTTATCAAAGATCTAGCTTTTGGTTTCATTGATCTTCTCTATATTGCTTTTCTGTTTTATATGTCAATGTTTTTCAGTCTCAGCTTTATCATTGCCTTTATTCCGTCTATGCTGGGCTTAACTTGAGCTTCTCTTTCTAGTTTCTTAGGATGACAATATTTTCCTAGATTTGTAGGTCTGAAGAAGACTTTATTTTGTCTTCCTGTTGGATTTTGGGCATAGAATTCTAGGTTATCAGGTACTTTTTCTTGTCTTTTAAAGATCTTGCTCTGCCACCTTCTCACTTGCATGGTTTCTGATGAGAAATTAATGTCATCTTTACATTTGTTACTCTGTGGGGAATGTGTCTATTTCTGGCTGATTTTAAGATTTTTATTTTCTCACTGGCTTTGAGCAATCTGATTATGATGTGAGTCTTGGTGTAGTTTACTTCATGATTCTTGTGCTCGGTATTGATTGTGCTTCTTGGATATGTGGGTTTATAGTTTTCAACAAAACTGAAAACATTTTAGACATCATTCCTTCAAATTCTTCCCCCCTGCTTTCCTCCCATTCAGCAATTTTGACTGAAATTGCCTCACACTTACTGATACTCTGATTTTTTCCATTATTTTTTCTGTGTTTCAGTTTGTTTAGTTAATACTGTTATATCTTTAATTCACCAATCTGTCTTCAACAATCTTTAATAAGCCTTTAATCCCATCAAGTGTGTTATTTATCTCACCCAGTACTGTTTTCTTCTCTAACAGTTTAATTTGGGTGTTTTGGAAAATATCTTTCACATTTCTTTTTATTTTTCAAATATGTGGAATATAGTTATAATGACTTAATTTTAACATCGATATCAATTCTGGACCAGTTTGATGGATTTTTTTCTCATTGTGGATCCTGTTTTCTTTCCATGATTAGCAATTTTTGTTGGTTCTCACATTGTAGATTCTATCACAATTTCATCTCAGACCTTGATTTTTACCTTGTTATGTGGAACAAGAGCTAGTTATTTGTCCAAAGGCAGCATGCACCACTTCTGAACCAGATATATGTGAGTCCTCTCTGCAACGCTCCATGAGTTATGAGAACATCCAGTCTGGCTGCTGTGAGAAAACACAATTTTTGGTATGATGTGAGCCATAATCCCTTTGGGTAAATTTTCTCCAGCCCAATTTCCTCACATTCATGCACTAAATAGTATTCAACTGAATGGTTTAGGCAACTCTTTGCAAATGCATAGAATTCTCTCCTTGTGAGTCTGCCTGCTCTCCAGTACTCTCTCCTGAGACCTAACGGCCTTGATTCCCCAGTTTAGAGCATTGGCTGGCCTCCACTTAGTTTTCCCTGCCCTGCCCCATAACGTGGACTCTCTTTCAAGACAGTAAACTAGGGAAATCATAAAATTCCCCTCAGTTACTTCCTGTCTCTCAGTGGTCACTGTATTTGGTTGCCTGAGGTCTAGTTTTTTGGGGGGGATTTTTGTATATTTTGCCTTTTTTTTTTAATTCAAGGGTGAATCTGTCTCCAATAACCCAATTTTTGAAGCATAAATTCCTGTCAATCCTTTTTTATAATAAAATTGTTCTTATTTTCCACACACAAGATAAGGGCTTATTTGGGCATACAGTTTGCTTCTTACATGTTTGCTTACTAAAGACACCATTTTCTGAGTTAATCTTTCGAGGAGTCTTCTTGATCAATTTTGTAAATAGTGGTAAAACATCTTTTCTTAACCCTATTGATCCTTTTAAGAACATAACAATTTAATAGATAACATTCTTTTTATCACACAGTTCTCAACTAGCCCTGGCAGCACTGCCTTTCTCTGTTAGGACTTGACTGTGGTACCAGTGAAGAAGCCCATTCCTTCTGGCGAAGATGCCTCTGAGCAAAGGTTTCTGGAGCTGAGTGGCCTAAAGAACTTTTTCCCAGCTGCAATTTAAACTGTTGAGCTGAACAGAGAGCATAATTCATCTGATTTCTGATCTCTGCGATAGCATATGACACCCTAAGTAGAGTGGAGAGTCAAGGTCAGCTGCAGCTAATCATCACAAGATTTGAACTTCAAAAAAATGGAAATAGAAGATTTTACAGAGAGCCCTTATATCCTTTTGCTTCCTTTCCAAAACTTCCAAGAGCATTTTTTTCAATCTCAGGGCAGAATGAAGTCATTATTCAGTCTTATCCTAAAGGTGTAAGAATCTAGCTAAACGCCCATTTAGAAATATTTCCTTTTATTAACATGTGCATTCCTCATTGGATTTTGTGCGGATTACTAAGTTCTTGTTTTTGCTTTGTTTTTCATTTTTTTCCTTTTTGTAAAATAGGCCAGGCTCCTTAGAGGAAAGTAATTCAATAAAATACTTGTCTAAAGTGTGAGCTTTAAAAGACATCTGTTCAAGAAGGCTGGACAAGGGGAAAAGGGAGGAAATGATTTATACATCAAAGCTCCTACAGAAAAGCATTCCCTCTCATTTTGTGAATGAAGACTTACTGGTCAATCCATTAGGCCTGCAGGGAAGGCTTCAGCCTCTGAGCCAGGATGCCTAAATTCAAATCCTGGTTCTTCTGCTTACTGGCTGAGCAATCTTGACAAGGTTTTATAATGTCTCTGATTCTCTATTTCCCCAACTGTAAGTGTGCTTATGATAGTGCCTCTTTCATAGGTTCGATATGAGTATAACTCAAATGAATAAAATTTATCAAGCACTTAGAATAGTTCCTGGTGTACATAAAGTACTATATAAATATCATACAAAATATACATTTAAAAATATATTTACTGGAAAATACAACCATTTGCTGAGTGAAAAATCACACCACATTTGGATCTGTCATTTTATGCAATTGTTAGGAAGGTTATTCCCTAGTGAGAAATTTAATTGAAATAACTGTAAAAGTACTTGCATAGGAAAGTCTCTTGTATCTTATGATAATAAATTAACAAAAGCATTTTTTTCATAAAAAATGAATGGAGGACTTCCTGTATACTAGGCACAGTGCAAGGTGCTAGGACTTTAAAGATGAATAAGACCTGAGTTATACTTAGATCGTAGTTAGCACACCAATAAATGGATCATTTTAAAACAATGTATAGATACAGTAGCAAGGATGTTTCTAAGGAATATCAGATAAAAGTTCTAACCCAGGTGTTTGTGAGTTGGAAAAGTGGATCAAAGAAAAACTACTGGAATTTATAAGTGTAAGTAAATCAAGGTATGCAGAGCGGGTGGGTGTTCCTGGCCGAGCAGGGAAACAACACTGGATTCTGGAAACAAAGTGAGTCACGTGTTCAGTATTGCTGGAGCCTAGTAAGAAAGCAGGAGCTCTGTGATTTGGGGAACATTACCATTCTTTGCTGATAGTTATTATAAGTGATCTTTTTAGATGGGGCAATATTATATGTAAAGAGCTAGTAAGCAAGAAAGGGACAAGTTGCCAGGGTGGAGGCTCCTTCCTGCAGGTTGGCTATATCCTGATGGATCACTCTAGGTGCTGGGACTGCACACAAACTCTGAAGTTCAGAACACAAAGTTTTAATACTTTTCTCACAGGTGAGCTGAGTCTCATGTTTGGCACATAATAACCCGATTAATAAGAAGCTGATTTTCTACCAGATATCATATTGTGAATACACCCAGAACTCTAAGTCTCGCCCAATAGCTAACCAATGGCATGCTCTCAGTATCTCCAGTCCCCACCCTGCTGGTCAGATCCATTTAGAAAATGAAATTGGAAGTCAGAATGCTGATTGGTCAGCATCACAAGTGAACAAATGTCACAGACATTCTTGAGGGCATTTCCAACAACCTGAATTAGCGGATTCCCCACTCTCGAGTTCAGTCTTCAAATCTCCACATCAGTGACATACATCATTCCTTGAGGGTGAGAAGAAGCAGCTTCTACTGGAGACAACTTTAAAAAACCTGATGATTTACTACTTCGTGGTTTACTAGTTTTAGAATCTATGCAAGATCGTGAGCTTATTTTAACACATCTTCATCTCAGACCATTGCATTACAATATAATCAACTTAGTGACAGCCTTCTCAACACCAGATCCATAATTATGTATGTATTACAGTACTACTGTGGTCTTATTGATTGAATACGATAGGGTCCCATAATTTCTTTTCAAAAGTATTATAAAACCTCTTTCACTGTAATTAGTGCCGCCATATTGATATCCATCATCTGTGGATTTTTGTTAGGGTTCAGAAAATCATCTTTTCTTCACCTTATCTCTCAGTTCAGAGGCTTTTATTCTTTCATTTCTATTTTTTTATTTACTTATTTAAATTTTTTAACAGGTAAATTTAACTTACTAACTACAGCTTTTAAATATATATCCAGGGGCAGACAATGAAAGAATTGCTTAAACATGCATATCTGGTGAGTGGAGAATTAAAACTGAACAATAAAAGCCAAAATACTATAAGAAAGTTATTGCACTTTAGTTGCAAACTACAGGGCAGAAGAGAAAACCGGAATGTACTATATTTTCATGCCTTGATTATTCTTCAGTTTATCACCCAGGCCAAATGAATATCTTGAACTCTTTAACACCATCGAGTGATCTGCTGCCATACAAGCCTAGTGAAAAATTTTTGTATTTTACATTTTGTCATACTTTGTAATCAGTAAGTCGATAATGACTTCCTGAGACCAGGAGTGCAATACCAGCACTATAGGACAAAGAATTATTTGTAAAAAACATAGTTGAAGAGACAAAACACAATGCATGACAAATATCAAATATATTTTTATTTGAAAAATTAACATATAAAAGTTGTTTTACTAGACAATACAATCATTCATGAATTTCAAAAAACATCTAACAAGGACTTAGAGCAGTTAAGATGAGTGATTCAGGTAGGACTTTGTCATGAAACTTAAAGTAGTTTAATCAAGTGATGAATGACACAGAGGACACCTTAGAAAAGGAAAAGTACGAGAAGCAGCAGGAGTGGGAAGGAGGGTTTGGGTTTGCATGTGAGTGTGTGCATATACATGTGTGCACATGCATGCATGCATGTTGTTGAAGGGCAGGCTGTATAATAAGTAGTCCTATTGGCAGAGGAGCGTTGCTGTTATGAAATATAGGTAATATATTTAAATAGGTAAATATAGCAATCATTTAAAAAGTGCTCTCATGTTCATTGTACTACATAAATGACTAATTTCATTCTTAGCCCAAAACTTGTGAAGTAGGTACCTCTATTTTTATCCTCAGATTACAGACCAGGGAGCTAAGGCTTAGTGCTTAAGGTCATACTTCTGGTGAACAGTGGTATCAGGATCAGTACCTAGAAAGCTTGACTACTGAGGCTAGGGTGCTTCTGAAAGAGAAGGTGGCCACATATTTCAGAGTCTTGAATTTAAGAAACATGAATTCTGATTTGCTCCCCTAAGGTGGCAAAAGCTATTTATCAGGGTGGCCCAAAAGTTTGTTTAGTTTTTTTCCATATGATGGCTCTAGTAGTGCTTAGTTTTCTTTGACTTCATTTGAAACAATTTTGTTAGATTGAATCATGACAGCTGAAATATCAGCATGCATTTAAAAGAACTTATTAAAATTGGTGAGTTTTTGAGCAGCCATTTTAATATTGAAGGTAGAAAAAGGGATGCCACATTTTTAGCATATTATGCTTTATTATTTCACAAAAGGTAAAAATACAAATGAAATGCAAAAAAAGATTGTGCAATGTGTGGAGAAGGTGCTGTGACTGATGTGTCACAAATGTGTCAGAAATGGTTTTCAAAGTGTCATGCTGGAGATTTCTCAGTGGATGATACTCCACGGTTGAATAGACCAGTTGAAGTAGATAGCTATCAAATCGAGACATTAATTGAGAACAATCGATGTTATACCACATGGGAGATAGCTGACATAATCAAAGTATCCAAGTCAATAAAGTTATTGGTGAAAATGAAAAATGTGTCTTCTATTGTATGGAAAAAATGGAAATGGACATTTTGGCCAACCCAGTAGTTCTCCGGGTGACATGATGGATGTGGTATCTAAGGAGGAGCAGCATATCAGAACACAGAGTGGTTTGCAAGGAGCTCATGAAATCACTGGGGAGAAGGGGCTGAAAGTGAAGACAAGGCAGCAATAAAGAATGTCACCATTTCCTGATGTCTCTGCATTTTTGGCTCACTTACTGACACATGTTTCAGATACGTTAAAACACCGAACAGCATAAATTGTGCTCACCTCAGCACTACCCACTTCCTTTTTTTAAAAAAGATTTTATTTATTTATCTTTAGAGGGGAAGGGAAGGGAAGGAGAGAAGGAGAGGAATATCAATGTATGGCTGCCTCTCATGTGCCCCCCACTGGGAACTGGCCTGCAACCCAGGCATGTGCCCTGACTGGGAATCAAACCGCGATTCTCCGGTTTGCAGGCCAATGCTCAATCCACTGAGCTACATCAGCCAGAGCCCATTTCCTTCTTATTTAGCTGAAGGAGCTAGACTAGACCCCATTTGTGGGGCACTTTAAGAGGTTTGGGTAATTTGAGCAGCTGGGAGGAGATTACTTTGAGAGCCAGAAAAGCAAATGAATAATACTGTGATATCTGGAATGGGTGTCATTTGTTGCTTGAACATGCCTCATACTGACCTGAAGGCTCATTCCACCTGGCTGTAATTCAGGCTTAGCCATCATTTTGATGAATACACCCCATGGCCACAGACATGTTTCCTGTCTCTAAGTACGGCAGGGTGGCCTGACACCTGACTTTCCCATTGTTTCTTCCACTTACATTTTGGCTCTTAATGCAATCCCACTACACAGATGGTCATTTTGAATGATTCATGCTTTTAATTTTTCTCAAAGATTTCAATGTGCTTTGACATTGGTAGTTCTATAAATCAAAGAAATACATAGAAAAATTAGTTCAAGCAGCAATAAAATATTTCTTTGAACTTCATAGAGTGGTTTAGTAACTTCCTAGCCAATCCAATACAGAAAATAATATTCTTATTGGAAAAAGGAAAAAGAATGATATGTATAGTCCTTTTATTTAGATACTACAGTCTCTGAAAGTTTCTGTAACAGGAACAACAAAATAAGCATGCTTTTGGTGTATGTATAGCTAAACCCCAAAAAATCAATGAGCAGTATTATTGCCAAGAGTAATTAAGTTATTTAGACTTACACCATATGGAATATGGTTATAACTGCTTTAATGTTTTTTCCCCTAAAATTTCTATCATCTATGTCATTTTGGAGGCTCTTTCTATTAAATGATATTTTTCTTCATTATAGATCATGTTTTCCAGTTCTTTGCATATCTTTAATTTTTTAAATTAAATGTCAGACTTGAATTTTACGTTGTTGAATGCCAATATTATTGTTCACTTTTGAATATTCTTGAGTTTTACTGTGGGTTGAAGTTATCTGGAAAGAATTTGACCCTCCAAAGTGTTCCTTTTAAGCTTAGTGAAGTATGATCAGAGTAGCCTTTAAATGTAAGGCTAAATGTCCCTACTGCCTAGGTAATAGTTTTCCTAATGTCTTCGTATCATGAATTTTATTCTCCTCTGGTTGCTGGGAATATAAACTATTTTTAAGCCTATAGGAGCTCAGAAGATTGTTCAGCCTGCCCTTTCGTGGTGTTTTAGGTGGTTTCCTCACACATAGGTGCCCATGAGCGCCCAGGTGAAAACCCTAGGGAATCTCCACTAATCTCTCCCTCTCTCCCTCTCTCTGTCTCTCTGTCTGCACCATGGCCTTGAAATACTGCTGGCAGTAAGCTGGGAAATTCTGGGGCTCACTTTGTTTGTTTTCCATAGCTCCGAGATCAATTTCTCATGCTGTCTGTTGTTCAATGTCTAACACCTGTTGTTTCACCGCTCTAGTCTGGTGTTTCGGTTGTCCAAAGATGGGATGTGAATTTGGTTCTGGTTACCTGGCTTGGTACATTTTAAATATGCCAAAAATAAAAAATAAAAATTTGAAAACCTTCGGTGCTTACAATAAATTATGAGACACTTCCCTGTGCTCAAAACAGTATCTGGAATCATTTAGGTATTCTGTAAGCCCCGTAGCAGAACATGGATCTCTTCCAAACCCTCATGCTCTCTACTCACAGCAAGAATCGATGTTCTGAAATTCTGTTGTCCTACACATCATGTTTCAGAAGAGAAATGACCCAAAGAAATGATTTTAAGACCAGCAGGTATGGAAGGCTATTAACTACATTTGGAAACATAGGTACGTTTATACATGTACAAACATGTACACATTTTGTTTTGAATGGTCGTGTAACTGATAACTGACAATAAAATGTGTGAGTGTAATAGATATTATGATTAATTGTTTTCTTGGCAAAATTAACATTGACTTGTGTTGAAAATCTTTCTAGTATTTTATTTGCTTACCTAAGAGAAAATTGATTGTAATTTATTATTTCTCATACATCTCTGATTCTAGCAATATTTCTTGAGCATCAGTAATCACTTTATACCATTGTACATGTGGCCAGTGTAGTTTAACTCAGGCTTAATTGTCAATGCATTGATAAGATAAAAGATATTCAGCATCTGGGAGACTGGACACAGACATATTACTGGATAAAGGCTGGCATGTGGTCAAGAGACTATTCCAGGACAGCCAGTAGGAAAGGCATTGGCTAGTGAGAATCTGACAATCAAGAATCCAACAGAATGCAATAGGTGACTTGCAGGTGGAGAGGGGATTTGGCAGTGAACAGAGGAATATTCCAGATTTAGAAAGAACATGGTCTTTGAAAGATCTGGGCGTAAGTGACTTGGGTGGGCACATAGAAATTAGACCTTTAGTCTCTGAAGAATATGGAATAGGGAGGGAGGCAAAACCTTATTCTTCAAGGAACTGGGAGAATAAAAAGAGGGAACCCAGGTAAAAAAATAAGGGGTTAATATCCAAATATAAAAAGAACACACACAATGCAATTGAAAAATCCCAAACAATCCAATTAAAATATAGTCAGGGATCTAAATAGACATTTTTTCAAAGAAGACATACAACTGGCAAACTGATTCATGAAAAGGTGCTCAGCATTATCAATCATCAGGGAAATGCAAATCAAAACGGCAGTAGATCTCACCTCCCACCTGCTAGAATGACTAATATTAAAAGACAAGAAACAACAAGTGTTGGCAAGATGTGGAGAAAAGGGAACGCCTGCATACTTTTAGCGGAAGTGAAAATTGGTGCAGTCTCTAGGGAAAAGCACATGATGGTTTGTCAAAAAATTAAAAATATAGCTAGCAAATGATCCTGCAATTCCACTTTTGTGTATTTATCCAAAGAAAACAAAAACACTAAATTGAAAAGATGTATTTCCCCCATGTTAATTGCAGTATTATTTATAATAGATAATACGGGGAAACAAATAACCATTGGAAGATGGATGGATAAAGAAAATGTGACATTTAAATATAATGGAATATTGTTCACCCATAAAAGAGAAGAAAACCATGTAATTTGCAACAGCATGGATAGACCTTGAGGGCGTTATGCCAAGTGAAATAAGTCTGGCAGAGAAAGACAAAAACTGACTTGAATTTACATGTGGAATCTGCAAAAACAAAAACAAAACGAAAAAAACACTGAACTAATTGGTACAGAGAACAGATTGGTAGTTGCCAGAGATGGGTGTGTGTGTGTGTGACATGGGTGAAGGTGATCAGAAGGTGCAAATTTCCAGTTATGAAATAAATAAGTCCTGGGGATGTGATATACAGCATGGTGACTATAGTTAAGACCACTGTATTGTATATTTAAAAGTTACTAAGAGAGCAAATCTTAAAAGGCCTCCTCAAAAGAAAAAAAGTTGTAACTATATGTCATGATGGATATTAACTAGACTTTTGTGATCATTTAGTGAAATATATATATATCAAATTATTTTATTGTATGCCTAAAACCCATGTCAACTATATCTCAATGAATAAAAAAGAGTGAAAATGCCCAGTAATATTAGGAAGTTACTTGATTAAAGAGGTATTTGCTATAGGGCTGAGGATGGGTTCCCTGTAGCACCTCGCCTAAGGCTGTGGTGCTGACCTTCTTAGTCTTAAGTGGGCTCAAAGCTAAGCATGTGAATGACTTTTGACACCAATGTGAGGCTCTTCAGAGGTAGTGAGCCAATGGAGGTTTCAGTGTTGGAGAACGAGCTGAATGTATCCTTCCAGACCCTTGAATCAACTCAGCGTAACTTCACACATACACTGTATTAAAATGATATCCGAGGTATGTTACATTGAGAATTAATTCCTCTAACCTACTCACAACGTTCTTCCATTTTACCTCTCTTTATGTTTCTAGACTTTAAATTCTTCCACTACGTTCAGTATATACTCTCAGGGTTTTGATTTTTATTTTCACTTTTGACTCTTGTCATCTTGCTCTTGACTACTATCTTCATTGGACCAGTCTTTCCAAATTTGTTGGGGCTCCTTCCCGGACATGGCTTTGGAAATTCACTCTCTCATCCTTTACGTGTTGTAGAACATACATGCCATCATGGGTCATGCAGGACCGACTGGTGTGTGTCTTTGAACCACTGATCAACAGTCTTGACCCTGGGTTATATACGAAATGACTTGTTAGAATCAATCCCCGATAGAAATGAATATTTGTGGTTTAATTCAACTCTCCTATGAGCCATGTCCTTGGCCTAGCTGCAAAAATGAATAACAAGGCTCCGATTCCACAGTTGGGAAGGTTGAGGCTATAGGGTGAGAGGCACTTAGGTAACAGATAAATATTACATTAGGTTGTGAAAAGTGCTATGAATAAATCCACAGTGACAGTGCTAAGAAGAGGGGTCATTTAACAAAGGAAGGAGACATTGAACCCAGCCTTGGGGGCAAAGGGAAGGGTAGAAAGCACAGGTGTCTTCTCATTTGTCTCTTTTTCTTAACAAAAAGGGTGCAGAAAAATTTTCATCAGATGGGATTTTACTGCATGATCATAATAAGTATAATAATGGACTCAAATAAGAGCCATCTACAAAATACTTTAAATGGACAATTTTCATCATACTGCTCTCCGATTGTGGTTAGAGCCTACTTTCAGGAATTATCGACCATTAATCGCTTTGGACGTAATTTCTAGCTCTGTGATTTAGTAGCTGCATTCACCTCTGAGCATTGGTGTCTGTGTGTGTGATCATAAATAACAGTGACTATGCAAGTGTCTCAGTTACCAATGTATTGTCTCTCAGTTTCAAATGCATCCTTTAATACATGCTTTGTGATAACAGAATTCTTTAAGAATTTCTCTTTTAAATTGAACACAAAGTTAAGTTTTCTTAAATTGGGGCGCTTCAAGGGCATTGGCGAGAAAGAGGTTCTTTGTGATTTCCAGTGTGGGCTGGGAGATCAGCAGTGTGGGTGTGAGGACATCGGTGGCACCTGCCCCAGTCACCAAGCCCAGGATGAGGTAGCTCTGTGATTTCGCAGCTCTGCTTGACAACGCCCTATCTGCAGTCCTCTCAGCATGGGGCCCAGAGCCCTGTGCAGCCTGCCTGCAGGTAGTAGTTCCTTCCCACAGCTCTGCTGCATCTGTCTCACCCCAGGCCTCTGCCTGCCCCTGAGGCGCCCCAGCTCCACTGCTCACCCAGGTCACCTGGCGGCTGAGTGCCTGCTCCCTCCCACACTCTGGTGGGTGGCCAGCTGTTCACCTGGCAGCTCTAGACCAGTTCCACCCCTGCCAAGTCAGCAAACTCCTCTGCTGTCCTGCGACTGAACCACACTCCCTCTGACGAGGCCTGGCCCCCTTTCAAAGTTGTCCTTCCTGAGGTACTCTCCCTTTGCCCTGGGATACTATACAGCATTTGCTCTCATAGTTATTCTTTTCTCTTAGTTTAGTTATTCTTTATATCCACTTCCCCTGTTTAAACCCCTGTGTGGTTTCTATCTCTTGATTGGACCCAGACTGCTATACCAGTAAATTCATAGTAAGGATCACACGAAACAACATTTGGCAAAATAAATAATAGCAATTATAGCTGATCCTGTTTCTCCTTCCCTCTTACCTTATAACCCCAAAGTTCGCTTATAAGAGTGTATATTTGTGAACTTGTCTGTGTGTGTGAAATTCTGTGTTTACGCAATGCTAGTTGTGATTCTTCTCATTCAGTTTGCTATGCTATCACTTATTACCAGCAATGTAGATTTTAGAGCTGGAAGGAAATTTTTAGATCATTCAGTTCAATTGCATATAAAAAAATTGACTAACAAGAAGGCTACAATTCTTTAAAGGTCACAGAGTAAATTCTGGGTGGAACCTGTGTAAGAAGGTATCTGTCCTGAGGACATGTGGAGGGTTTTCTCTATTGCTGGAATTTGTTCTTTCCACAAGTTTAAAATGCATAGGGATCTAGATGGCTGTAATAGCATCCCAGGGCTGCCATAGCAAATCACCACAAACTGGGTGGCTTAAAACAACAGAAATTTATTCTCTCCGTCCTGGAGGCCAGAAATCCAAAATGTGGCCAGGCTGTGTTTCCTCCGGGGGCGCCAGGAGAGAACTGCTCCTCACCTCTTCTGGGTCCTGGTGGCCGTCCTGTGTTCCGGGACTTGTGGCTGCATCACTTCTCCATCTTCATATTACCTTCTTCCCTTCGTATCAGACTTCTCCTCTCTGTGTCCCTTATAAGGACACTTGCTATTGGGCTTAAGGCCACCTGGATGATCCAATACGATCTCCTCATCTCAAAATCCTTAATTACGTCTGCAAAGTCTCCTTTTCCAGATAAGGTAGTATTCACAGCTTCCAGGAATTAGGACAGAGACATACCTATTTTGTGGCCACCATTCAGCCCTCTACAATTTTTAATAGAGTAACATATCACAGCACTAAGGTGCTGTGATATGTTACTCTATTAGCTCAGTTAATAAACCCAGAGATGTTTTTACCATAGATATTAGTTCCATAGGCATATTACTTACCAAAGTGACTTGCTCAGGTTTTGTGATAATGGTCATGTTATGTGAACTTCACTTGGGGAGCACTTAGTCTTTTCACTAGGATGCATTATAACTGTTTCATGTCTCGAGAAGCTGATCCTAACTCAAACTCTTGAAGAGTGAGTAGAGTTTAGCAGGTGTGAAGATGTGGCATGGACATTCCAGACATAGGACATCAAGTGTGAGGGCACAGGGCAGTGGAAAGGCTGTTGGACAGATTTCAATGTGTGATAATATTAGCCTGAGTGGCTCGAGGGAAGTGTGTCCCCAGTGCATGGCACAGAGTAGGTGCCCCATGAAAGGGTGTCAAGTGAATGACTGGACGAAAATATTCCTCAAGGAAGTCACTAGGTGGCACTCTTTCATTTTTGGCAGAGTCTTCATATTAAGTGGCAGATGATTTAGAATTATTGCTGAAATTTTGCGTTTCCTCCAGATAGATGGTGTAAATAGGTACAACCCAAGGCAATGTAGCCTCTCTCTTCTGTGGATGATTCAAGGAACTCTAGGAACCAGGATTTTCAAGTGACATGGAAAACGGGGAATAACTGGGACGGCTAATGGGTGACAGCCTGGAATTCTTTTAGCCTCGGTAAATTTTTGTCTCAATTCAGAATTCCTCCACTTTAGTTCTTTATTTGAAGGTTTTTTGCTCCTGGAGAATGATTGTAAAGTAAAATCTGTAATCTTGCATTTGTGTGAAACTCATCTCCTGAATCTGTTAGAATCGAAACTTGTTAAACCTTCCATTTTGGAAACAGGAATATTAAAAACTAAGTTTTTATAATCTTAAAGCCATACAATAAAAATATCATAGAAAGGCACTTTTCAAATATATAAATAATAACTTTTAATTATGATATGTTCAATGTGTCCTGGAAATAGTTAAAATATTATAAAGCCCATTAATAAAATTTTAGTCTATACTGAGTCACATCTTAATTTCAAAATATACAGCTCCTCAAGTCAATTCATCAGGCATTATTTATGCTATTGATTTTGACACCTTTGGAGAGAGATTGGCAGGTATTCTAATAACATATGCAGTGAAGTGACAATTAAAATCAAAAATTCTCTGGAATAATTATACTTCAATTATCCTTATTAGTACTACAGGGCACATTTTGTTGTTGCTTGCTTCTTACTGAAACAAGAAACATTGTCCTTATGAGCCCTTTTCAGATTTTCCACATACTTAAAATTCTAAAAATTATTTAGGAAAAAAAGAAATTAGTTTTAAAACAAACTCACAGTTCAGTAAAATTATATTTTGTTGTAGAATTGTAAAAGGAAATTGGCAGCAAAGTTTCATAAGGCTCACAGATGAGCTATCCAACATTCTCCTAATTGAGAGTTCAAAATAAAGTGAGGGGAAGAAAATGATAAAGGACAAAGTAAGTGAGTATACAGAGCAAACCCTTGTGAGTAGTATATCTATACATTAAGTTCATTACATGTAGTAGAATATAACAAGTATTGGTGAAAGGAGGTAAACAAACAAAATAAAGTATACAAAGCTTTTTTCCCCATCTTTTTACTGGTCGCACCCACAGCAAACATCAGAGCTGGGTCGCTAGCTTGTTTGGAAATACCATTGAGATGATGTACTGACAACGATTTTGAAAAGTAGCTTTCCTTCATATTTTGGGTAACACACCTGACTTCCTCACTTCTTACATGCTGAGCTATGTATGCCCTTGGCCTATTCTTGTCTTGAGCTCTGGAATGCTGACCCTTATTTCCCATTGATTCTTCTTTAAGACTCAGGTTGGATGTCACCTTCTTTTAAAATGTCCTAGAACTTCCCCCTCACTTCTTCCCTTTCTGTTCCCATGACACCAAAGTTGATCACTTGCAGTGCAGGCAAAGGCTAATGCTCACCAGCTTTCAAGCTTCTCTCCTTTTTACTAAGTGTCCACCAAACTGTCTCTGAGCCCCTTTCAGCTGAGGAGAGCGTTTTGACTTAATGGCCAGGTGAATACGGATGGAAGAGTAAAAACTACTTCTACATGTGTTTCATAAGAAGCTCTTTGCTCACAAGCTTTACTCTCTCTCTTGCCCTTCCAACCCTGGAGACCATTTGTCACAGATGGTGGTGCAACACGCTGGGAAGAACCGGTGTCCCCGAGGTTGGCCTCAGTCAAGCCAGAAACCCTACTTCTTCCTCCCTGATATCCTTCATCCAATAAATTTTAAGTACCATTCATTCCATCTCCTAAATCTGTGTATGCACCAGTTTCTCCCACCCTGATGGACACCACTGTAGTCTACAGCACCAGCCTCTCTCCCCAGACCAGTGAAGGCACCTTCGGCACTGTCCCTGTGGAGGGGAGGCTGTTCCATGACATGACCCCTTTCTGTCCTGCAAGCTGGACCTGGATGGAGGTTGCTTCCTGCAGATCCCTCTTAGAGGCTGTTTGATCATGACTGACATCCCTTCTGACATAAATCGACACTCCACCTTTGCGTCCTGCTATCTGCCAGTTTTTGGAACAGGCCATTGTCCTATATTTGTCAAGCATGTAAACTAATTTTCAGTACCTGGTAGCATTCACATACTGCTACCAGTGACCATCCCCCACTTCATCCTATATAATCCTTTGGCACCTGGCATGTGTTGTGGGATCCATTTCATCTAATAGCCACCCAAGACAGGCCTTGTATGTGAGTTTCCCTTCATAAACTCTATGAATTTCCAGGTGGAGTGGCCAGCCCTTTGCTGAGGAAGACAGATTTTCAGTCTCAGGGTTTTGTTCTGGGCCCGTGTGTGTGAATAGCTCTCCAGCATCTAAATAGTCTTTGGTTCATCTCAGTCTCCACTGAGGGTGGTTACCAGAGAAGTCTCCACTTCTAAGGTAATATTTCTTCTTAGCGCTTGCTATGTGCCGCCTCTACCTGCCAACTCTCCACACAGGCCAAATCCTTTGCCTCAGAACTGGGAAAATTCTGGTTATTTTTCACAAAAGAGCTCCAAGTTTATTTCTTCAAGGAAGTCTGCCCCGTCTCTTAGACTACATCTCTACTCAACATGTTCCTTGTTTTAAGTTTATATCTTTAGTATCCATACCATTCACCACTATATCCCCAAGTCTTTATGCCTAGCACAAAGAAGAAAAGTAAAGATTAATTAACTGAATTATTTTACTTATTGGACATTAACATAAACATATTTTTATGTACCTCTCATCTACTATACCTCAAAGTCCTTGCAATTATACACCAGGATTTCCATTGCTAGCATAATGCCAGGCACAGAGTTGGTGTCTCAAGGCACTGAGTAGTGAATAAATGAATGAATTAATCAGCAAGAGGGGTGCCTGGGCTTGATCCCTGTACTAAGAGCTAGGATATGACAGTTAAGTATGATCAGAGCTATAATGTACAGAAGTACAGAGAATCCTAAGGGCTGTAATCTCTGTGTGGGCTCTAAGAATCACATATATGAAACAGGAACATAAACTACAAGTGTATAAATATTCATGGGCTAGGGTTTTTTTCCTGCTTCTTTGAGAAAAGATATTGATGGAGAAGTAGGAAGAGAAGGGAAGTCTGCATTGGCTGGGTAAGAGTAAGAGCTTTTGGTGGTGAGTTGAGGTATGAGGAGAGAAGCTTTGACACAGGTATAATCGAAAAGACAAAGGTAAAAGAGTGAGGGTGGAAGAGGAAGTTTTAAGAATTTGAGGATTACCAATTCATGATCATTGAGTAACACACCAGTTACTGTTTTAATAAATATTTAATTGTTGTGTGTTTTAGACTGTTTATCTAAATACAACTCCATGCTTACACAGGGACACAAGATTTATTTAGGAAAGGGGGAAAAAGCATTTCTTATGGATATGAGAGACCTCATATCCATATGAGATGAGGTATGGATCTCATTTGATGTGCAATGAAGTCTCATGAGTGGTTTGGATAAGTGTTAGTGATTATGGCCATTTTACACACAGAAACCGAGACCTTGAGAAGGTAAGAGGCCTAATGGAATTCGAGGCTGGTGAGTGAAAACATGAGACATCAGCCAGCTCTTCCTACATTAATCCCACATACCTGCTGCTCTCTGCTCCTCTTCCATGCTACCCCTGGAAAAAAGGTCAGAATACTTTCTTCCTTATTTTAAAATTAAACTTTGAAGCATAAAGTTGTGGATAAGACTAAAAGAATCATTAAGAAAAGAATAGTACAGGGAACCTATATTTATTTAAGTATGTTTCCTCCAAAGAGCAGCATATTAACTGACTGATATATACATTTATTCACCCATTCATTTATTCAACAAGCATTTGTGGTATCAAACCTATTGATAGTAGCAAGGAGACTGAAATGTAAATATGGAAAAATCCCTGTTCTCAAGGAGTCCACTCACAGTGGGCAAGATGATGTATTAATAGAAAACAGTGAAATTAAATGCACTGATAGAAAATAGATACAGTATTATTGGAGTATCCTGACGAATCATGTAATTCAATCTATTGGTGGGATCAGGAAAGGCTTTCTAGAACTTGACTTGAGCTAAATCTCATAGGCTGAGGAAACATTTCACACAGTGGGATCAACATAACTGGAGACTACAGAGAGAGAAGCAAGACACTTTGTGTGTGTGTGTGTGTGTGTGTTTGATTAGACTATAATCAAGTGTATGTTTTGCTAAGACTTAATTACGAGGTAAGGAACAGAGACAAGTATGACCAAGATATGAAGGGTCTTGCATGTCATGTCAAGGTGTTCAGATTTTATAGGTACACGATGTGGAGATCATGAAAGGGAATGAATGCCATGGTTATATCTCCATTTGGATAGGTGACCCTGGCTATTGGGTAGTGGAAGGATTAAAGAGCAGAAGACCAGAGGTATTTTATTTAAGTATCTTTAGGTCAATTTATCCTATGAATCTAAGACCAATCTAATTTCTCTATTCATGAATGAAACAACAGTAATGCACATGGAAAACAACAACAATCACCTCTATAGGAATAGACACAATTTTATCATGTTTTATAGTTTGTTTACATAAATAACATCTGAAGATTTTGAGATTTTAGATTCTCGACATGCATTTCAAGTTCCTGAAGTAAGAGTGAGGAAACTATCAAATGATAAAAAAATGAAACAAAACTAAACAAAACCAAAGAACTTTAGCAATAAGACCATTATAAAAAAAAATGACTGCCCCATCCAGAAAAGATGATTTTAGAAAAGGGTGTTCTAAAAATAACCAAAAAAGGAGAATTCAAAAGAAGGATGCTGGGAGCCTATGATCTGCTCAGATGGGCCTCACTAAATTTATGAAGTGTCTGGACATTCGGACCACATGATTGAGAGTTTCTATCTGAACAGACTTCTGTGTATGAAAGAGATCTCTAGTATCCCCACACAATTGAGGATTAAGATTCCAGCCAATGCTTTAAAACCAGAGGATCAGAAGTAGTTGATATTACAGACAAAGGTCTATTTTTATTATATTTTTCATGTATAAAATGCTAAATACACAGATAGCTTAGATTTAAAATCCTACAAGGAAATAGAACTGCTATATTTGGATGGCAAATTGCTTTCTATTGATCAGTGTTTCTGGGACTCAGACAAGTAGGTGAGAGTGATGAGTCTCAAGTTTTAAGGGCTACGACTGAGTTTCTATGGATAATATTCAACAGCTTTCTGCATGGTAATAGTTACTCTATTACAAAAGTGGTATTCTTGAGAACATCTTTAAAAGAAGGAAAATTGATAACTATTTCTCCAAGTTGTATCCCAAGGATCATTATAGAACTATATTGCCTGCCAAGCTGTTATGAATGCTGGAATCTTAGGAAAAATATAGTTTCTGAGGAGTCTCTTTTTGCTTGCTCTATAGAGTCAGAGGCCTCAAAGAACCTTTCACTGAAGATACTGCTGAAAGGAAAGAGCAGGTAGAAGATTCTGAAGTAACAAGTCACATTCATTCAAAACTGAAGTTTTAACAATTCTGCCATGTCCAGCCATTCTACTTTTACTGCTTTTAATCTTTGTTGAAGTCAGAATCACTAGAAGAGCTTCTTAAATAAATATCCCTGAGCTATACCCCCAAATTATTGAGTCAGACAGTAGGAGTACCATCCAAATAATGAGTAAATACAAATCAAAAACAAAAACTTCAAAAATTCACAAAATTAGGCCCTGACTGGTATGACTCAGTTATTTGGGCACTGTCCCTAATATCTCAAAGTTCACTTCTGCTTTGTGAAATGTAAAATGAGCAAACTTCTTTTCCATGTGTGAATTATAGTGAGTTTTAAAAACCAATAGCTTTACTCCTTTGCCTCCTCCCCACTAACACACACTTACTTTTTAAGTTTTGTTGATGTAATTCAGAGGGAAAGAAATACCAATATGAGTTGGTATAGCCAAGATTTATTAATCATGGTAGTTCCTGTTCATTAATTTCAAGGATTTAATTTTCCAAAAAAGAAGAAATCGTCATAGTAACTTTGAATCTTTGCAACGATTATCATCTAAAATATACTGTTTTTAAAAAATTAGATCTGAGGTGGGAGGAACTTTGGATCGGAACTACAAGGAAGCAAAGCTAAAATTTAAGAGGTTTGTACAGTAAATAAAATTTGAAGTTATTGACACAGATATTTGGGAATTAAGAGAAGGAAATGTCAAAGATTACCAAGGCTTTTGATAGTGACTGCCCTCCGTGATAAAGGGGCCTCGGGTATCTCCTGAACACAAGGACTTCTGGGATTCTAAGAACCATCATAGTTGACTAAGGATAGTCAAATTTCCTTTTTTAAAGGGAAAATTCTTTGGCTCAAGGACTATCTTAAAGTGTCTTTAGTCCTTTGTATTTTAGATTCCACAATAACTATATGAAAATTGATTCATAGATTGGCTTCTTTCAAAATATTTTTTCTTTTTATTTAGCAAAGTAAATGGGATGAATTAAAGATTGTTATTGACTGTGTAGTAATTCTTTGTTAGGATTTACTGTCTTTTGTATTTTAGAGCTCCTCCTCCAAATAATGAGTAAATACAAATCAAAAATAAAAATTTCAAAAATTCACAAAATTAGGTCTTGACTGGTGTGACTCAGTTATTTGGGGATTGTCCCTAAAAGCAAAAGGTTGCCAGTTCAATCCTGGTCAGGGCACAAGCCTAGGTTGTGGGTTTAGTCTCCAGCTGGGGCGCCGATGAGAAACAACCGTCGTTTCTTACTCACATCGGCATTTCTCCTCTTCTCTTTTTTCCTCTGTTCTCTTATCTCTAAAAATAAATAAATAATATAGTTTAAAAAATGTACAAAATTAGGAATTCTGGATCTCATTTACTTTTAGCAAATGCCCACATTTGAAGGTGGAAACGCATTTTATACAAATTTCTGTTCCTCGGTGTATGTTCTTTGGACAATGTTATATTTGTGTGATGTTTATAAGTTGCAGGACATTGATTAACTATCAAAAAAGGCTAAAAAAGGAAATGACACTTTCTAGAACACTCTGTCATGGCCTCTGGGTTGTAGAACATCAAGCTTGTTTTCACAACGAAAACTTTCATTTCCTGTATCAAAAAAATAGATCACAGTACCATGACTCCAGAGAAAAGCTTATAAAAATAGAAGTGTCTTCCTAAGTGACTTCTAGTGATCTTGTAAGAAAACATAATATAAAATAAGAAATGAAATTTGGATAATCACAAATCATCTTTATTTTTATGTTTTATTAATAAATTATTCCAGTGTATTCAGGAGTTTAATGACCATATATTTGTATTTCTCTATACAGCTTACATAGAGAAAGGGAGTGAGATGTGCCTCGCTGTGCCCAGGGCAGGTTGCCCATAAGGCTCTGCACACACATGCCATCTCCACAGACGCCCACCTCCATGTCCCTGCTGCTCGGCTGTAGTGAGAATCTGATCTCCGCTCACACAGTCCTGAAGGCAGCTGCCACATATAAGGTGAGAAAGGCATGATGTTTTTACTGGAGTGTGTCTGGTGTTGTCCAAAAAGTTATGCTGTGCATGGCTATGCTCTTTCAAGTTCTTCAGCTAAAGACACCAGGCTTATTTTATTTTGTTTTGTGTGTTCGCTTTTGTATTTTGTCTGTACTTACTGTTCTTTCCAGCTTGTGAAATTCTCCAGTGCCCAAGATGGGATATATGGGAGGCATTAAGAAAAATAGTACTTGCCAAGTTATCTCTTGAGCACCAAGGCCCCTAGCTAAGCTGCCCTCTCTCTTTCACCTTTCAGAATCTTCTGGTGTTTGTTTCATGTATTTTGTCCAGGGTTTTCAGGGGTAAGAAGCAGAGAGGAATGGGATAAAATGTGTCTATCCTGTCTTATCTGGAAATGGAAATCCTTATTACCTTTTAATATTTTTTCTTCATTTAAACATTATTTTACAATTGTTTTGCCCTCTAGTTTCATACAGTATGAAAATCTTACAGAAACACGCTCCTGGGTGGAAAGGAGCGGTTAGGACAGTCTTGTACAGGTCACGGGCTCCAGCATCTCAGCCCACACCCAGAGAATTGTACTCTTGGTGACCAGCCTTCTGTTGTTTTATTTCTAAAATGAGGTTTACTGTCCTTATTGTTCTGAATGTAAAATAAACATTTGTTCACAAAAGTAAAAGTTTTAAATTTCTATAATTTTATTTAAAGATTTAAAATTGTTCTAGATCCCAAAATCTAGGCATAAAAATATTTTTATTTTGGTATATTTCATTGCATTCTTTAAAAATTACCTAATAATTTTTATTCTGATATTTAATCTTTGATAGTCCTCCTCATTAAAATTTAAACATGTCTATGTCTTTTTTTAAAAAGTAAACAACCACAACAAATCCTACACTTTACACAATTCTTTAGGTATCAGCTAACTCTTCATATACCAGATGGCCAGCCAGTTCAAAAATGTTTCCATCTCCTCTTTATCATGTGATACCTCCCCAGCTTCTGCTGCCTGGTGCTCTCTGTACAACCCTGACCCTGACCTCCGCAAAGATGCTAATGACCTCCGTGTGTCTAAATTCAGGGGCACTTTCTGGCCTTTCCCTCACCTGATCTCTGCTCAGCATCAGAGTACCATTTGTCACTTCCTCCTCCTCTCCCTTTTCTATTGCAAACAAAAGCAACGTATCTCTTTTTTCCAAGATGACGTTTTCATCTTCTTTTCTCTTTTCAGTACATCGGAAATACAAACTCATCCAAAACGTGTAAATGATACTTAAGCGGACTTGAAAAATTGCTTTCCTTATCACATCTTACTGTACCTTTCCAGAGGTGGACGCAGTTGTTACCGTCTGTAATTTCACAAAACAGAAATTTTATATTTGATATTTTGATACACTTAAAGTGTATGTCTAATTCATGGTAATTCTTTTACTGCCCTTTTAAAATCCCCCTTAAGACATTGTTAGACACTGTCTTAGGAGAGTAAAAGACAGAATTAAAAAATCATTCCCTAATTTTTTAACTTTCAAAAGAGACTATTGAGTTTTTAAAAAATAAGATTTTGAGTTTTGAATCCATGCTATTTGAGTCATAACCTCTTCCTTTGTTCTCAATCTAATATAAATGGTGGCCCTGTCGATAGAGTTCTGTGGTTCAGGAACCGAGTGCCATCTGCGCACTGCATTCACACGGGCGTCCAGACCCTGCTGGTGACAGCCCTATCAGCTGTCTTCCCTGGACATCACGGGGTCATTCTAGTTCTTCCTGTCTTGTCTACTGTCACCCTAGTCTCCTCTGCTAGTGTCTTGTCTGGAATTCTAATTACTGTAGACACTGTTCTGGTATATCGCCACCCCAATGTTACCATCCTTTATCTATGTGACTCACCGCAAATTGACTTCCACATTTGCAACTGGAATGTCCTTCTACAGTGCAAATGTTACCTTAGGCTCCCCCTGCAAAACTACTCAGAAGTTTTTTACTGGTTTAAAAACGGAGGGGAAAAATCTGAGTCATAGTTTACAGAGCCTTGCCGCTGTGCCCCTAGTTAACTCTCCATCCCATTTTCCATTCTCACTCCTCACTCTCAGCTGCAGCCGCACCGGCGTCTTACTTGTTCCGCTGCTCTCCGTCCCTTCTGATGTGGCCAGGATCCACACGCACACACACAAAATCAAGTTCCTCGAATGTTTATTCTCAGATAGTTTACCTTTTCTGACTTTAAAATATATTCTGATGATTTTTTTATTCTTTAATTTCCCAGTCTTATTGTTTTCTTACTTTCGAGCACTAATTTTCTGCAATTTTTGAGTGTAAAATTACATTATTCCTCTCTGGCTGTTATGGCTCAGTGAATTGAGCCGTAGCCTGCCAATCAAAGGGTTGCCAGTTTGATTCCCAGTCAGGGCACATGCCTGGATTGCAGGCCAGGTCCCCAGTGGGGGGGTGCACGAGAGGCAACTGCACATTGATGTTTCTTTCCCCCTCTTTCTCCCTCCCTTCCCCTCTGTCTAAAAATAAACAAATAAAATCTTTTTTAAAAATTGCATTATTCTTAAATAAAAATTATCGTGTTGCCTACTTTACAATACTTACTTGGCTTGCTTTCCCCCTCTAGTTTAACATGTTGGTTGATGCTCCTAAAACACCACTACCCCATAATAGAAGAGAAAGCATTGCAGTCATCTCTCTTAATTCTCTAATGTTGTGTTATTAACCGGCATTCTGACTTATATATGTGAGAGAGATTGGGGGAGAGAGAGGAAAGAGGATTTCCATCATTCTCTGTTAAGAATAGTTTATTGTGCCTACACTACTTGTGCAAACCATATAGTTTATGCTGAGCATTTAGTAAATGCTGGGCAAATTGTGCCTATGTCCCCAATAAAAACTCTAGACACTTGAGGCCCTAATAAGCATTGCTGGTAGACTTTTCACTCATGTTGCTTTATCTCATTCCTGGAAAAATTAAGCACATCCTGCGTGACTCCATTGAGAGAGGACTCTTGGAAGTTTGTGCCTATTTTCTTCTGAACTTCACTCCATGCACATTATTTTTCCTTTGCTGGTTTTGCTTTATATCCTTTCACTGTAATAAATTGTAGCTGTGAGTACACACAGCTGCATGCTGAGTCCTATGAGATCTACTTGTTCTCCCGGTGATTCAGTGAAAACTGGAAAGGTCTTGGAGACTCCCTCTCTCACACACACACACACACACATGCACACATGCAAACATACATACCCACATACATCCACACACATACATATTTATATGTTTTATATTAAAGAGGCACTTGCCATTAACTACTTAATAAACATTTTAATTCAATAATATTCATTATTCTATCAACTTCTTTATCATCTGTTGATGGTTATGTAATTTTTCTCTTTTGACTTACTAATATATTTTATAAATAGATTTTTTTATCATCAAGTTACTCTTTTTTCCTGAAATGTTTTCTCTCCCTGATTTCTTTGACAGTATATACTAGATTTTTCCCTACATTTGGATAGATATTTCTGAGTCTCCTTATTACATGCACTTCTCTTTCTTTGCTTGTCCTATGCCTTTACCCTAAGCTTTATCTATTTTCTCCTCCTTTATAACATCTCCAGATTCTCTCATGCACACTTCTGATCTGAATTCTGGTCTGTATGCTCAAGCCTTACAAAACCCTGTCCCCAGCAGCTCACACCCCTTCCTGAATTTCAGATGCATGCACTGAATTGCCTCCTGGACATCACCTCTGTACGTCCCATTGGCATTTCAAACTCAACGTGTTTAAAAATGGAACTCATTGTCATTCTCTCATTTACTTCTCTGTTTTCAATCTCAGTTAATAACACTAAGAGAACAATCTGAGCTTCATTCTGGAATCCTTTCCCTCACCCACCCCCACACAAATGATCATTTTCTGAGCACACCTGACTAAACGTCTTTCAAGTTCATCCAGTTTGCCCCATTTCCGCTGTACTATCTCTCATGTAGGCCACTTCATTCTGCTGATATTACTAATGTGGTCTCCTGGATGGTTTCCCTGACTCCATTCAGGCTGCCCACCAGCCAATAACTTATCAACACTGCATTTATAGATTGTAATAACTTGCATATATGATTATTTCTCTCTCCTCAAACTTACAGATGCTATCCTCTGACATTCAGCAGTCTTCTAAGTTCTTAGTGTGGCTGACAAAGCTCTCATTTTCTTGTGATTCGAGCTGCACCACTTTAGACAACCCTTAAAAACACACAGATTCCAGTTCTAGCTATTCTCAACTACTTTCTTGAGAATATATTAATTGGACATGCTTTCTTGATTTTCTTCCAAGTTTGGACTGGACTCCCTTTTTGGACGTTCTCCTAGTGTGTGTGCACACACATTGTCACATGCTTACAATAGATTTAAATGAGCTTTATGCTCATCTAAATTGTAAGATCTGTGATGTCAGAGTTATGTGTCCTTTGCCACCTCATGGTGCATGCTTAACACATAGGTATTGAGTGAATAAATGAGTGAGGGTATTATACTACAAATGCAGTTTTAAACCCTGCTTTATTTATTTTAACATTGCTTTCAGCATGCCTACATTCCCATAGGCCCTTAACTATGCTCTCTAATTAACTCTGGATTAGGGACAATGATTGACAGCCATGTCTAGAAACATGTGGAGAAATGCTTCAGCATTCCTTTGACAGAAACAGGATTAATGGAATGGCTGTGGGGAGAAAAGCAGGGATGCCAGAGAGAGGGAACACATCAGCAGCTTCCAAAAATCAGCCAATTCCTGATGGCTGTTTTACTCCATGCTAGTTTTGCTTCACAGGTATCAAAGTAAAGAGGGAAATTTCCCCCTACTTGAGATAACTTGAATAGAACTCTTTTCTTTGAAGTGAGAAAAGGAGAAAATTTCAGCAATGAATATTTTCATTTAAAACTATATAAAACCCCTTTAATGGTTGAATAAATTCAATATAGTTTAATTGATTAACTAACACTTTTTTGCTGCTTACTCAAAATGTTTTCTTTTTATATTAAAATATTTCTATAAATTGAATTTTGTACTAAAACATATTTGTGTGCATTTTAAATGGTTTCTTCAGGGTATATTCTTAGAAATGAGATCCTAGATCAAACATATGACTTTTTAAAAAGGCTATTGATGAATAGAAATCCAAATTCTCTAAATTACTTTCTGGAAATGTTCTACTAATGAATACCTCTAGTAAAATGGGCCTGATTTTTAAGCTTTTCTTTCACTTAAAAGAGGTAGACCTAGAGCTACAGATGGCACATGAGTTGGTCCCTTTGAGTGGGGCAAGCATGGTGGTCTGAGCAAGGGCAGCCAGGCAGTGGGAGTGCAGACTGAGAAAATGCAGACCACCAGGGCACTGCTCACTCCTTTGGTTCAGATCCGCTGCTGTAGCAGCGGCATAATCAGGCCTCTGTCTGCCTGCTTCCTGGGTAAGCCAGAGATCCCATCCAAACAGCCTTCCTACAGCAGCTCCCCACTCTTGATGGCCAAATGGGAATTCCAGACCAGAGTCGTTTCCCAAATAAACACTGACACAGTGACCAAGTTTATTGGTGCTGGGGCTGCCACAGTGGGTGTGGCTGGTTCAGGGGCCAGAATTGGGACAGTGTTTGGCATTTCAATCATTGGCTACGCCAGGAACGGTCTCTCAAGCAGCAGCTCTTCTCCTATGCCATTGGGCTTTGCTTTGTCTGAGGCCATGGGCTTCTTCCATTGGATGGTTGCCTTCCTCATCCTTTTCTCCACGTGAGGCTCCATGGGAGTCAACTACCCATCCCTGCTGCCCTGGCTCCTGGCAGGGCCTGGTGCTGGAATGTGCTAAGCTTTACCAGTAAACACAACATTTCTCTAGAAAAAAAAACCCACAAACAAATAAACAAATAAAATAAAAGAGGTAAACCTCTTGGGAAGAGACAGTCCTCGGCTACTAAGTCAAGCTGGCTACTCATGGAGAATTTTGCATCTCCTGCCTGGCCTGCCCGCTGCGAGGCCTCTCCCACCCCACATACACCATGGCTCCGTGGGTGGCAAGATGAGGGTAGGCATCGTGACTTCTGAAAGCTGTAGGCACAGAAGAGCTAGCTGACTCCTGGTATGGTAATAATAATATTGGTGTTACTATTTCTATTCCTGTTTGCTTTTGGCAAAAATGACAGCCAATTCTGGAAAAGCTGAACCTGTTTTCCACTGCCAACATGTTCTACTAATGATCACTGCAAAAACGCCAGCTGTAGATACAGAGGGAAAGATTTTTTTATTTTTTTCTTGCCTTTAGGGACAGAAGGAAGAAAAAGTACTAAATGAATGCATATTGGAAGCCAGTCGCTTAGAGGTCCGTCCTTCTCTGACTCCATACTTTCTACCCAAAGCTCCGGTGCTACTACTGCTCAGGATGAAATCCCCCCATTTGCTCTCTCATCAGGCTTTTCTTCTTAACCTAGGAATTACATCCTAATTATGTTCAGAAATGGTGTGGGCCGCATCGTTATACTCGTATGAAAATAGGGGAGAAGTGCCAGCTTCCCTTCTCCTAAAGCACACTTCTCGCTTGCACTCTTTGAACTTTCTGAAGGGTTTGCTGGGAGAATCAGTGCTTCAGACCGTCTCCACTCTGTTTTCTCTGTTCTTGGAAGTGGTTCTGATCATGACCATGCTTATGGAGCACAAATGCCGTTTGAAATGAATAGGCAGAACCAAATTCAGCCAGGGGCAAGGCAACTATGTCTCTGCGGAGCGTTCTGTGAAGGGAGTGAGGAGGTTAATTGTACTCCAGGATCCCCAGGGCCACCTAGCCGTGGTGCTCACATTTATTTCAGCCGTAGCCCTGTCAGGTTGATTACATAGTTAAAACCGAGACTGTTTTGCATAGGTTTCCAGAGAAGCGCAGCTGCTTAGTTCCCTGTATGTATTAATGACCCGGAACCAGAGTGACAGGAGAGTTCCAGGCCCCAGTCCTCCCCTGGGAGCTCCCACCAATGTCTGTCCGTAAAAGAGCAACTAGGGAATGGGAAATTTGCTCACACCACTTCTTCTTTACTGACAAATGCATGCACTGCTCACTGAGGGCTTACTCTATGCTACAGGCCCTCGATAAGTGATCCTCAGGTCTCATGTCCTTGCTAGGCAGCTATTTTGTTTCTTTGTTTCTACTTTTAAGGTAAGAAAACTGAGGCTCAAAGAGTTTAAGGGGTTTTCAAAGGCCAAGTGGCTAAAGGTGACAAAGCCAAGATTTGATTCAAGACTTCCTGATTCCATAACTTGGGGCTTCCTCCCAGGAAGTATTTTCCCAGAATTCTCATGCCCAGACTCAGTGAGAGCAGTGGGTGTGTCGGAAACAGTGTTTGTGATCAGCATGATAGGCATGCACAGAGAGAGAGAAAGTTGGGGCTGTGGGGAATGGCAGCTAAGTATGTTAGTGCTGGGAAAGACAGGGTATTTAAACTGAACTAGAGATTTTAACATAAGAAAAGTTTGTGTTCCTTAAAGGTGACCATTACTACTTCACAGTAAAGATCTAAACTGCTCCATTTCCCCAGTGGCCCAGCAGCTTTAATGCCTCTCTTATTCTCCCATTCCATGATGGGAAGGATTTAAGGTGCTCTTCAGACTCAGCAAATCACATCTTATGGCTCCTCCATTTGCAAACCTTTAACAATTTTCCATGACCTTAAGAATTAATTCCGAACTCCTTAAGGTGGCAAATTAAGTTCTTACCTTTCTGCACTCCTCAGTTATTTATTTCCCTATCCCATCATATTCTACCCATAGAGAATTACATGGAATCCCTTGCCCATGCCTCTAGGCATTGTATATGCTGTTGCTCCTGGTGGGAACGTCCTCCCTCACCCAGTCCACCCTTCAACCCCACTCCTATCTTCCCAAACTCACTGTGTAAGAGTCACCAACCCTCAGAAGCTCTCCCTGACCAAGCATCTTCATTTCCCCATTGAGGCCAAATTTTGAATTCTTTTTCCTGTTATTCTAGTATTCTGTACTGACTACTCTCAGCACACATCATGCCGAGAGATAATTTGGTGTACTTGAATTCTCTTCTACTAGACTTTGACCCCCTTAGGAATGTGTCCTGCCCAGGAGCACATATTAGGCAGTTAAACAATACTGAATACAAAGAACCGGGCAAAGGGGAAGTTAGGTTCTGTCTGGTAATGCCTCGGTTCTTACCTTCCTTGGTTCAGAGAGGTAAAAGACTTCTGGATTACCACTGCTGTGGCAAAGATGTAATTAATTTTGAATCAGTTCAACTTGAGTATTTATTAAACTTCTGCAGTAGAAGTCCTATGTCTTCAAGGTAAATTGACACATTGTTTATCTAAACACTGGTCTTAAATGGGCAAGGTTACAAACTAAAGTTTCTGAAACGAGAATTTGCTTCAAATAAGGTGGAACATGTAGGCCACATTAATCATATGCAGCAGCTTATAACATAAACTAAAGCCCCGAGTCAGTCTGTAAACTGATATGCACCGTGACAGTGGGCCCGAGGGGTGAATGCCAATGTCCTCTGGAGGAGTTACATAATGAAAGTCAAATATCTATGTATTAAGTATCTGAAACAATATGGTTTTGTTTGGTTTCAGATATGTTTATTTTTCTAATATTTTTTCTATATGGAGTTAGAGAAAGAGTAAAGAAGGGGGTTGGTTTAATGAAATAAATCCCAAAGACCCTGAAATTAGCTTGTAAATAATTCAAAATGCCTTATTTATGGGCATTTATGAGTAAGACTCCGGTTCCTATCATATGTTTGGCTGAAGTGATTTAAAAAGCACAGGTAGCACTGTATTATTTTCTACATTAATATCAGACAGAAGTGGTTGAGCCCCAGGATTTGACTTCAAGAGGAAGCCTTGCTTTTCAGCACATGCCCGGCACACTCTGTGGTTCGCAGCTGGGGTGCTGTGTCTGCTCCCCCAGAAAAGACAATGGCAGGGACGAGCAGTGTTTCTTGCACATTCATTCACCTAAGTCACAATGTCCTTTTCTTTAGAAGAATACATGAATAATCCTTATTTTAAAATAAAGCAGTATAACTTAATGAATAAAACAAGGAAGAGTGTTATACATACATTTTTCATTTTCAGAATAGTTTTCAAATGTTAACAGTCTAAGTCAAATACATATATGAATGATTTGTACAAGTATTTCACATACTAGAGTTTAAAAAAGCAAGTGGAGTAGACAGAGGTGATAAGTCTGATCAAAGAATAGGTAACCTTTCCTAGACTTATTACTAAATGGCTTTACCCGCATCTGTCAGTCTTTTGACACCAATGCCCCACTGGACTCAGTAGCTTTCCTAGAGCCCAACTTCCCGCAGTTTGCATTAAGACTTGAAGCTCAGGTTGTTTTCTAATGATAACACTATGTTATCAGGCCTGCTTTTGCAAACTCATCCTACTACTTTGAAAATCACCTGTCAACTTCTGTTTACACAAATATTCACCTACTACTTAACCAACTACCAGACTTCAGTATATACACTTTAGATGAGAAATGCTTCAGCGGGTCATCTTTCACCTGCATTCATCACACAGTCCTGGTCACAGCTTTTTAAGGAAGGGGAATCCAATCCTGTGGTGAGGGTTCCCTGGAGTGACGGACACTGAAGGAAAGAACTCATATAAATCCACTGCTTAAAGGGAACAGGGCATAAGTATAGGAAATCTTGTGTCTATATAAATTTTCACTTCTATATATCATAAAATTGTTCGCTGTAATATTTAAAAAATAAAATATAAAATAATTTATGTTCTTTATTTGAATTTAGTTACATAATGAAATTTTATTAAGCCTACCTTAGATAGCTAACAATCCTGATTAAACACTTGAAATTTGAAAAGATAAACACCTAAGCCTTTTTTCTCCTTTGGGGCTTTAAATTTGGTAATGTGTTTACTGTTTCATTAAGTGAGCAATGTAATCAGAGACTCATAGCAGCCATAGAAATTAATAAGTTTAATGATTCAGGAATTACCCTGAAGTGAAAATAACTAAACTGAATAATCTGAATTGATTATTTTTACTTGAATCATAAAAGCTCTTGAGATCGTAATATTAAACCTATCCCTTCAGTATTTTCCATTAGTTTATTTCATGTATATCCCAGTATCCAAAAGCAATTCTGCAAATGCAGTTTACCATTTCATTCTTTTTTCAAAATTGCTTTTGGCTTTGTCTTTTGGGGAGTTTTATCTTTTGTAATGCAAAATCATTATGTAAATCTCATATTCCAGTCTGAGGGCCAACTCTCTGGTTCTTGATTTACACACTGAAGCCCTATGCACACGCACTGACTTTTGTCAGCGCATCTACTCTAGCCATCGCCTCCAGAACAAAGCTGTTAGGCATGGTGGTGGGTATGAAAAGGTCAGGCAGAAAATCTGTCCCTGGGGAGTTTATAATCCGTGATTTTGAGAAGACAACACATAAAATAATCTTTGAATAATATGTAGCAGTTTAGGATGATAAAAATATGAAATATAACTATACCTTCAAAAGAATATTGTCATTCAAAGGGCTACTTTGGCAGACTATCCATTAATTCCATTGATATTGCCTCAACATAATAATTTGGAATGCTATCATTTTGGATTTGATTTCAAAGTGAGTTATGAAACCACATAAGAATATAGTCAATAGTATTGTAATCATTATGTATGGTGACAGATGGTTACTAGACCTGTTGTTGTGATTGCATTGTAAGATACATAAATGTTGAATTACTTTCCTTGTATACCTAAAACTGAAAAAATACTGTATGTCAGCTATATTTTTTTAAAAAGAATAATTTTCTTACTAACACACTTTCTTTAAAACCTGAAGATACTATGAATCAGTTTGATTGGCTTAACTTTCACTGAATTTTAACTTTTAAGATTGTGTTTCTTACTCTGAGACTATTAAAATTGTGTATATACCCAAGCTGAGAGCCATTCCGATAAAGATATTAAAGATAATGTAGAGTTACCTTCACATAAAATATGATTTTTAAGATGATAAATTTGAAGTCACATGGGTGACTTCTAGTATATTTGTCTAATATGTATTTACAATATTTATATACAATATATATTTATATAATACACATACACTTGTATGACACAGAACAGTGCTATGCAGAAGGAATGGACAGAGCATTCTAATAGGGAAAAATACATACATACATACATACATACATACATACATACATACTGAGAGGAACTAAATGACGTGTCCAAACAGAGATGATACTAGTGAGCACTTCAAAAGATGATTGCAAAGTGATGGCGACAGTTTTGATAAAGAGGGAAAAAGGAGGAAAATATGATCAAGCTACTGACAGCTACTCTCTTGCTTGGGTTATGATGCTCACTGTAGAGTGAGAGGTATTGACTACTCTTTGTATTTAGAAACATGGAATAATGTAATTTTAAAGCTGAAAAATACCCTAGATATATAGTTGGTGCTCATATCCTTTTTATAAAACAAATAAGGAAGGTATTTGACTAAAAACATGAAGCCAGCTGAGAGAGGCAGAGCCAACACATGGTGATAATTCTTCTTTGGAATAAGAGTGGACCTTTCTAGGGAGAAGGGACATTTTAGGAGAGGAGATGATGATTTGGGGTGAAATACAGAGGTGCATGGGAGGGGTTTGGCTATATTCACATAGAGGTGAAAGTAGAAATCAGAGCCTCAGGACTTTCAGAGGGAAGGACAGTGAACAAGCAGGAAGAACAGGGCTGAGAACCTGCCTTGTCTACCAGAGAAGAAGGTGGCAGCCAATAGGTTAGATTAGGAACTTTATTATTTTAAAGTAAAAAAAAATAAATTAAAAAATATATGCATGCATGTAATAATGATAAAAATTAAATAAAATATTTAAACAATAACTTCATAATAAAAAGGAAGTTGAATTTGTGATTTTAAAACTTCCAATAGAAAAATCTCTAGGCCTACATGGTTTCACTGATCAAGTCTACCAAATATTTAAAGAGGAATTAACACCAATTCTTCACAGTCTGTCTCAGAAAACAGAATAAACAGGGCATTTTCCAACTCATGTTATAAAGCTAACATTACCCTAATATCAATATCAACACCAGAAAAAATGTAGTATGAAAACCAAACCAAAACAAAAACCCCTGCAAATTAATATCCTTCATGAATAGAGAGGTAAAATTTCTTAAAATATTAACAAATAGAATTAATCCATATAGTATATACAGTATATAATATTAATAATGTACTATATCATAAGAATAATTTACCACATACAAGAGGGGTTTATTCTAGCTGTGCAAGTATAGTTCAATATTCAGGAATTGACCAATTTATATAATCTACTATGTTGCACTAAAGAAGATAATATCACATGATGATTATCACCAATGAAGTAAAAACATTTGACAAAATTCAACACACATTCATGATGAAACTCTCAGTAAAACAGGCATAGAGGAGAATTTCTTTATCTTAATAAAGAACATCTACATCAACCATAGCTAACATTATATTTAATAGCAAAAGACAGGATGCTTTGGTCCTAAAGTTGAGAACTCAAAATATTCATGTAACCACATTCATTCATCACAATACTGGAAGTTTTGAACAGTGCAATAAGGCAAGAAAATAAAATTTAAAAAATCATATAAATGAGAAACGGCATGATTATCTACATAGGAAATCCCAAAGAATATACCAAATGCTCCTAAATTTGGGTCATAACTTTCAAAATTCATATAAATATACAAACGTCCCAGAATACTTAAAATAGTCTTGAAAAATAACAAAGTTGGAGGACTCACACTTTCCACTTCAAAGTTTAATAAAAAGCTACCATAATCAAGTCAGTGTGGTACTAGTGCAAAGATAGAACTATAGATCAATAAAATGTAGAGTCCAGAAATGAACCCTTACACTTACAGTCATTTGATTTTCAACAAGAGTATCAAGATAATTTAATGGTAAAAGAATAGTCTTTTCAACAATGTTTCTGGGATACTTGATACACATATGCAAAAGAATAAATTTGGACACCTATGTCACATCATATATAAAAATCACTCAAAATTTATCATAGCCTGAAACTTGAGAGAGATAAAGCTGTGGTCTATTTGAAAAAAGCATAAGAATAAAACTCTGTGGACTTGGATTAGGCAATGGTTTCATAGATTCAACATCAACAGCATCAGTGTGGGGAAAAAACAGATATATTGAAACATATCAAAGTGAAAACCTTTGTAACTCAAAGGACACAATCAAAAATTGAAGAAATAAAGCCCAGAATGTTAGACAATATTTGCAAATTATATATCTTATAAGGAACTGGTATCCAGAATATATAAAGAACTCTTACAATTCAACAATAAAAATATCAATAAAATATTAATAGAATATTAATAATATCAATAAAATATTAATAAAATATTAATATTAATAAATATTATTAATAAAATATTATTAATATTAATATTAATAAAATATTAATATAATCAGTTAAAAATAGGCAACAGGTTTAAGTAGACATTTCTTTAAAGAAGATATACACTCTCTCCAGTGCTGTAACCCCCTACCCCCATGAATTGTAGAATGTTTGCACAACAGCCAGTCAAGTCTAAGGCAGTCATAGCTGAGACTATTTTACTTCATGAAAGAAGTAGTATGTTCATTGTGTCTCCATAGGATTACTCCATTCAGAGATGTGGACAAGGGTCTGTATTCCAGCAACGAAAGTCAAGGTAAGGGAAGGCCCAACGTAATTTATAAGAAGAGCAAGTAACCTTGCAAAAGCAGGGGATGGGTGAGTTGGACGCTGCATAAGCAACCAGAAATAAGATGTCGGGGGTGGGAGGCTTGTATCCCATGCTGAGAAATGTGGGGAGACCATCCTCATGCAGTGGAGAATCTCTGAGTGTTCAATAATTGAGCCAAAAGAAGAGAATATTTTGTCTCTGTATTATCTTGGTGCTTTCTGACCATTTTAAACTCTATTTTTAATTTGTAGTGTTTGGTCACATGAAACTAATTTTCTCCCCTTGAAATGATCATTTCATGTTTTAAAAGCATCATTAATTTAATTTTTATACAACTCTAATGTTATCATGAGCCACATTCATTATCATTACTTTTGTTCAATAAATTTGTGGGTTAAATATTAACAAGGCTTTTGAATTTCTAGCTAAGTATATTATTGTAGACCCGTAGATTTCATGCTAGATGTTTTGTAGCCGTGACTGAGCAACCTGATTGCTTCAAAAATTTTGGCACAAGGCTGCATAATTTAGAGATAAATAGATTTTTTAAAAATTAAAATTTGACAATCTATGAACATAGAATTGCTAAATGAAACTAATATAAAACTCTTAGGAATCACATTGATCAGATTGTCAGATTGATTAATTTGCAAATCACAGCCACATAAGCATAGTGTTTTTTTAGTTATGGGCTTCCTGTCATATTTCTCCCGACACAATTTTAATAAGATTTTGACAGGATCCAGAGAATCAGTTTTGATTACTGTCACTCTATTTTCCCTTTAATTCATTTAGGTAATTATTAACTTAGCCATGCTAATTATCATCACTCTATTTATAAGCAGTCTCTAGAACATTCTCAAATGGAACTGATCACTACTTCTCTTTAAGTCCCAGATGCTTCCATTGTCACTCATTATACCTTTCACGTCCTGCTTTGTGTTTAGTACACCTGTGTGCACACCTTATGTCTTTGGTCATTGGTAAACTACATGGAGTCCAGAAGCATGTTTTCTGTCTCCCATTGCACCTATAGGGCAGTGGCGCAGAGTAGACACTCAAGTGTCTCAGCAAATGAATGAACAGTGTGGACATTTTTTCTTCATCATCCCCTTTTAAGCTCTTTTCTCCTATAGCAACCTTGGTTAAAATTTCCCCTTTTAGCCATGCATGGAGCTTCCTTTAGAAATTATTAGCATGTTTTTATTTTAATGTAAATTAGTGAATATCTACTAGGAAAAAAGCACTATATTAATTGGATAAGGATGAACAGACTAGAAAACACCCTCAATGAAACTCCATGTAAAGATTGGTAATATATAAGTTGATAATAGATTTTATTTATAATATAATACTCTTTCAAAAGAATCATGTAATTGGAGATTGTCACAGATATTTTACACACCTTTGTTACTAATTTTAAGAAATTGACACGAAAGAAATTTTTGAAGACTAGAAATCCATCTATTTTTAACTAAGCAATCTGGATTTGTCTGTTTTCACTAGAAGAATGTGTCTTTTTTTGTGCTATTTTGAATTGATATCACTAACTTATGGGTTCCTTTAAGTTAAGGTCACAGATCAAACTTATTCTTGTGGTTTTTCTCTAATAAAAATTATAATTTTTATTGATGAACTTAAGTAATTACTTATTTTAACTTATTCAAAAATTGGTTAATTTAACACTTTTAAACTTGAAACTCTCCAAAATTTCTACATAAAATGTGTAGTTTATAATGTTGGGGTATATACAGGTATTATAATAGCTTTACTGCCTCACCATCAAGTGACACAAAGAAGGAATTTGGTAGCAAGGCTTAGAGTTCTTGTTCTGTAAACTGATATGCAACACATTCCAAAATAAAATATATGATATGCAAATAATTGGCAATGAATTTAAGATACACAATATCACTGCTACATTTATATGTTACCCAACAGAGAGAAGCACTTTCTAGATCTTCCCAGTATTCAAGACTTAACAGGTAACTTGGTTGTCCCAAGGGTTGCTTGCCTGGTGAACAACATTGGCAGATGGGAAAAGATTCCTTTTAAATGCTGTGGATTTGTTTCATGATTTAAATTCATCAAAGACAAGGAAGAATCGAAGATACCTCTGTGAACTCGGTGTCTAACTCGGTGAAAAGAGGAACCATTGTAAAGAAAAAATCGTGCCACATGACAATTGTCAGACATGAGAAATGACCAGGTCAGGCAGTATGAACCCAAGTACTTGAAGATTTGCATTCTGAAATAAAAATCTTAGAAAAAGGACAACCTTTCTGAATGGCTAATGATAAAACATGAAGATCAGTCCGAAGTGGCTGAGTTGAAAGTCATGGCTGAAAGTCGGAAAATGTAATCTCTATTTTACTTAAAAACCTGAGAGGAAATGGAAAACTTGGAAAAGACAACATTTTGCTGCTAAAGTAAAAGAAGAATGTCGCACTAAAGGAAAAGATTTTTAGCATTTAATTGTAACTGTCCATTGTAAATTCGTCACTGTAGATCTAGTATGTTTTTGTATTTTTATGCAAAAGAATAGTTAAATTAGAGAAATTTGAACATTAGTGTAACCTTAATGTACAGTTTTAAATTATTTTTTTCCAGTGGCTTACCATTTAAATAAAAGTAAAATTCCAAGTTTTCACCATGTGTGAAAAACCACACATGTTTGCCTCCGCTCTGCTCACGAGCTTTCCCTCCCTACCTCCCACAAGCCGCCCTACCTGCTCCATTACTTCCACCAATACTGGTTGCTTCTGCTCTTCCTAGCACATGCCAGCACCCTCCCCGGTCAGGGGATTTGCACTTGGCATACCCTCCCACTGGAGCACAGCTTTTGGGGTTTTTTCACCTGTCGTTTTTCATGGCCGACTCCTTTATTACCTTCAGTTCTCTGTTCAAGTGTCGCTTTATCCATGTGTCTTCTCTGACATCACTATATAAAATAGTACCTTCATTATCAATCTTTATCCCTTTACCTTGCTTTACATTTTTCACGGCACTTAATGTTCATCACTGTATCTCCAGTACTTGGAACTGTGCTTGTCATATAGTATGTCCTCAAGAAATATCTCTCAAGTGAATGAATGATAATGATAATATATATTGAAAGCCCTGGCTGGTGTAGCTCAGTGGATTGAGTGCGAGCCTATGAATCAAAGGGTCACGGTTCGATTCCTAGCCAGGGCACATGCCTGGGTTGCAGGCCAGTTCCCAGCAGGGGATGCACGAGAGACAACCATACATTGATATTTCTCTCCCTCCTTCCCATCCTATCTAAAGATAAATAAAATATTTTTAAAAATAATATATATTGAGCCTTTAACCAATAGTTTAAGAAGTCCTTTGAAATAACTTTTATGAAGGAAGAAACTTGTCTGGTTACTCACGTGAACTCATAGAGGGCAAGAGTGAAACTATATTTGTCTGCTTATTTCCAGCATTAGGCACGGCTGCAAAGGGAGCAGCATGGGCAGCAAGGTCAGGCAGTTACAAACAGATGGTCAGTTGAATAGTTGGAGGTAGCTGTGTGCAGTTTTCTCAGAAGAGCAAGGAGTCCCAAAATCTTTAGAGTTGTACACAGATAATCACACACGCATACACACACGCAATTCTTCCCTTCTTAAAGAAGAGAGCTACTAATAGCGAGAGAGTACCTTCTTTCTCTTCTGGTTGTTGCAAATCTCATTTGGGAATTTTTAGTAGGGGCACATGGCACAGTTAGTAAGGCCCAATTCCTGTTAATTTACTGGAAATTATCTGTTGACTGAAATATATACACCCATGGCCCAACTCTACTTTTTTCAACTTTGATTTAAGATAATTTTTATGGAAATGTATTCTGCAGATGCTAATCACTATGTGATAATAAGATAAATGGGTTCTCTTTTCAAGTAACGATGAAAAAGGCTGGCTTAAGCAAAGTTGAATAGGTTTTTCTGTGATATGACTCCTTGGGACATTTACAATATACCTCAACAAATTAGGAGAACCAGGCATTCAAATTAGTATTTTGCAGCAATTTCTAATGGAATACCATGTACAGTTTTTCAGTCTCTTTTTCCCAATGTTTGCAAATCTTGTAAGTAAAAAATGAGAATGTTCTTGTTCTATAACTAGCATGCCAAGCAGTTGGGCCAGCTTTGAACAACCTTATCCTTTATCTCATTTGCTTTTGCTTATGTGTTTTTAGCAGAACTGGTTTAAAAAATTTTTTAATTTATTTGGGAAGAAGAGTATTATAATATATCTTCCACCAGCGAAAAGATTACAGCTGGCTTTATTGAGATACTTGCTTGATTGCAGTGGTCCAGAGCCTAACCAAGATGTGCTTGTAAACAGACTTTTCACTGTTGATGGTCACCTGGCTGAGGTAGGCTTTGTCAGGTTCTTTTTGTCCCCTTTCTATAATGCATTGTTTGGAAGGATGTCCTTGTCCATAGCCCACACTTAAGGAGTGGGGAATCCTGTTCCACCTCCGTGAAGACTGATTATGTAATCTGTTCAATTTTAATATTAAGCCTTTGACACACATGTTCATTGCTGTGTAACATTTTACAAGTCAGTTGTACTGTTCATTTACTGAATATATTGATGAATTTCTAAGACAACTGACAATATTGTGGCTTGGATAAAGTGTAACCAGGTAAACAAAGAAAATGTGTTTTTTTATTCATTGGACATGTTTTGATCAGTGTGATCCTGGCTTCAAACTTGATGCCGCAGGTGTGGAAGACCTGCTCTCAGGGGTTATAGTTCAGCACAACAAAGAAGTATTCTTTTTTAAAAAGTAACTCTGCATGAAAACACAAGGACAAGAATATAAGATAAATATTTTCGTGCTACCTGAAGGCAAATTTCTCCAGAATAGTACAATGTTTTCAAGAACTTAGTAGGACTTCAGTGTAAGTAGATACAAAAAGGTAGATCTTCCAGTGGCCAGAATGTGACCCAGTGGATGTCCCTTAGAAGCGTCATGGTATGCGCCCCTTAGTCTTTGTGAGAAGGTCTTCTGTAGGGCCAGAGGGCCACATGATCCTTTGGGAGATAGACGAGGAAGCCAGTGGGCCAGTGAAGATAATTCTCCCATTTTATCCAAACGACTTTTTCATGGGCTGGCTAGGTTTACCCATATCACTTCCATGTGGAATAAAGTAGTAATTTTGTTTCACTTCATTAGTCACTGTTTGGGCTTTAGCGCCTTACCTGCCCAGGTCACAGGATGTAGGTAGCCAGTACACACAAAATCATTCATCTTGGAATCCACTGGACTTGGTAACGTCTGAAGTTTATTTTCACTCTTTTCTTTTTATTAATTAGACCTAAAACAAACATGACTAGAACTAAGAGTCTCGTGAATTCCAAATTATTCATTTTATATTTCCATGTTGAAAGAGCCCTGAATCTGTATGGTATACAGCTTTGCCCAGAATGGCTCCTGCGAAAGTTCTGATTGTTATAAACCTACTAGAGTGATTCTGCTTTTCTAGCTAGGGTGTATGTTTACAGTGAGTTCTGTCCCATTTCTGATTGAGACTTGGAGGAGATCTGAGAGTAGGGGCTTCGCATCACTCCTTATAATAACGAACAAGGAAGAAACCATGTGCATCTTACTATATGGGTCCCTGCTCTGCTGTGACCACCTGGGAACATGAGAGGTGCTGGCTTGGGATGGTCAGATATGCTAAGGAGTACAAAACAAAAAGACGAAAGGAACTTTGATGCCATAATATAACTAAACCACTGAATTTACAAACCCTGGATCATTTGTTTGTGAGATGGCAAGTTTTCTTCTTTGTTGTTTAAGCCACTTGAGTCAACATTGTCTGTTGTTCATAACCAAAGCATGGATTCGTAACCCATAAGACACTAGGGTTATATACATAAAACTGTAGTGATGAAAGAATTTAGGGCTACATAAGATATTTCCAAGAGAATTTTGTCTAAGAGGTTTTTCAATGTTTGTTGGCTTCAGAACCTAATCCCTACTAAGAGGTAATACCACAGAAAATGTTTATTGATGAAAGATGATAATTACTTCTTGGTCTAATGTCTATGTTGTTGTCTTAGACATAGTTTGAGTAAATGTCCTAAGTTATGTTTTCCTGTCTGGAAGTTCTTTACCATACTCATTGGGTGGACTTCACTATATCTCAATATCCTTAACCTCTAAGTATCTTTTAGGCTAGGGTAGATACCTCACCCAAGCCTGGCTCTTACACACTCTTCTTCAGGCTACTTGAATTTGGGTCTCCAAGACATGGGTCAGTTTTTATTATCTCTTGAACTGAAGTATGACGCAAATTGAAACCTGAGCCAGCCAAGTTGGACCATAAGTGTGCCAAAATAAAGAAAACAATTATGCAGAAAAAAAAGAAACATGAAAGGGAGAGAAGCAGAAACAAGAGACTGCACCAATACAGAGAGTCAGAGAGGAATTTTGGTGTCTTTATTATTCATTTTCTGGATCCTTTGCTTTTGTGGGGTGCTTCGGGTTCCATGAAATATATTAATATTCACTAATCTTTTACCTTTTTTGTTGAAAGAAATCAAGGAGGTTTAGGTTACATGCAACCTTTTAATACTTGACCAATATACTTGTCAACTAAAAGAAACTTACTTAATAGAATTCTCCCTTTTTGATTGTTTTTTGTTTGGTAATGCCACAGGAATTCATATTCTTTTATGGCACTAATTTAAATCTGCCCTGTATGAGAGCTGCTCAGTGAGGTGCATAATCTATTTTAGTAGTATGTGAGTTTAAGAGGAAAGATTAGCTTTATTCTTTTGTTAATATACTGAATCATGAAGTATTCTTTGTTTGTAAAAGGAATTTAAAATATTTATTGAAAGAAAACTATAGCCTGAAGAAAGAGGAAATGGAATTTTCACCCATCCAAATTGAATGTTTATTGCAGGTACCTTCAGAATACAGTGAATAAAGACATATCCACATAAAAATAGTTTTGTTTATTCAAATCTATTCAATAGAATTAAGTCATTTTTAGCACTAATCAACCTGGTCACCCTAGGAATGATTCAAAATCATAACAAGCGCCCTTGCACAGTGCTTGCGTAGTGCTGGGGATTAAGTTGTTCTCCTGGAAACAGGCATGTTCTTTTTAAATTAATTTGAAGACAATAAATTCCAAGTGGCATTTTATTGACAATGATTTTTAAACTTTGAGTAAGAGGAGACATGGCTGTAGGGTTGTCATTGCTCTAATAACTCTCCTTTTAAACAGTGTGTGAATCATCCTCTCTGAATGGCGAGAGCCAAAGAAGCCTACTGATGCCGTGACTACCATGGCCCAACTCTAGGCCCCTCACCTCCCTTAGAGCATTCATTTTGGCAAACTTGTACTTGCAAATTCTTTCTCTACCCTTTGAAGTGTATGTAAATCTTTTCCATGCCTCTTGCTGGTATTACAACCCAAGATCTTTCTCAAGGGCCTGGGAGCCATGCCTCTGAAATGTCCAGGGAGATAGTGCCAGTGTCGCTGGCCATTCGCTGTGAGACATCTCCCAGAATCTGCAGAGGCAGGAGCTGACTTCCTGAGGTGCTTTACTCCCCATTGTAAAACTGCCTCCTGAAATGAAAATATGAGAAAGTTGACTTTTCCTTTGGGTAGGGACAATTCGCAAACATAGGTGGTCTGCAAGTTCCCCATCACAGTTCTTAAAAACTCTCCAATTTCTTTTTCAGCAGAATTTAGTTCAGACTGTGGTCTGAATACCATAGCAATAGTCTTGAATAAAATCTCCTTTGCTTTTTAAACTTAGTCTGGTGATGTTTTTGCTTTGACAGATTCATTGAAGGAAGAGGTAATTTCCCCCAGCATACTTATAAAAAGATATTAGGAAGCTGTCGGTATTGCATGTCTTCAATTTTAAGATATTTAATTGCTTTTCCCACTTTGGTTGTGAGGTAATAATAGATTGTGTTTAAATTAGGATATGCGGATAGGCTTTGCATCACTTATTGTCAGAGAGCATCCTTCTCAGTTTTTCTTCTCTCCAGGTTAGTGGGGGGTGGTATTAATTCCATCTGTTAACTCTGGCGAGTCCAGAGATGCTGGAATCATTTGCCTCCAAGACCTAGGTTACTTTCAGAGAGATCACTTCTATAATAAGCAATGGTTTCCCGCCGCAGGTTATCATTTCATGCTTTCTGATTTTTACTACTTGTAATGCTTTCCCCCTAATGCATCATGCTGTAATAACTGTTGATCACAGGCATTTCCATTTTTTGTCAAATTATTGTCTCTGTTTTGACAAGAACATCTTTGCAGGTAAGCACACACACGTTAGGGAATGAACTGTAGGTAAGTAACTAGTCTGCTTTCAGTGCTCTTCTCCTGCTCACCTCCCCAGGCACCTGGGCCCATTTCCCCTGAATTTATCATCACAGAGGCAGTCTGAGCACTGGACTGGAGGACGGCTCACAGATGACAGGAAGAAGAAGGAAGGAGAGGATTTGGAAGGGGTGTCAATGAAAGAGGAGGCAAAGGATAAATGAGCAGGAAGTTATTGCATGTCACAGGAGAAAGCAGTGGGTAGGTGGAAGGGAACTATGTCCCCTAAATGGTTAAGAAAATAAGGAATTTGGAAAGAAAGTTTTAGAAGAAGGAAAAACATAAAGGAACATAACACAAGCATACATATTTTTACCACTCCAGATAATATCAGAGACTATTGGATCATATTTTTTATACCTACCATTCCACTCAAGAATGAAATAGAATTAAGTGAATTAATAGGCAAATATATCATATTTCTTCCTGTGATACTAGCTATTTTACAGTCTGTTAAAGAAGAGGTCTTAAACAGTCCTATAAATCTGGGAGAGGAAAAACTGGATTAGTAGAATTAGAAAAAAGTTCTCAAATAACAGGTATTCTCTCCTTTTGAATATTTAGAACTTGTTGAATGTTTGTGCTAAATTTATAAAAACTATTTTTGTTAAATTTAGAATCTCTAAGTACCAGAAGTGAATTGCTTTCTATTTGTCATTAGCTTTATTGTAACTAATTGTTACTTCATGAGAGATTTTAGACATAATGAGATGATGGTATTTTCATTTACTTAAAAGACGACCATCTGCTGTGATCTGGCCGTAGAAGAGAGAAGCCTGGGCCTAAGGGAAGATCTGTGTGTGAGGCCTCGGGAAGGTGCTGCTTTGCAGAAGACAAAGCCACTGGAATTGTGAAGGTCAGAGAAAGTGATGGAAATCCTAGGTAATAGTGTGGCAGAAGAAGGATTTGGGGAGGAGCAGAAATATGGATGTGATGTTAATTAAGCAGATTGATATGGGGTGCTGCATTTAAACCCTCTCTATCTCCCCTCACAATCATAAAATCAGTCTTCAGGAAAAATCTGCTTCTTGCTGTTGCTTTTGATGAAAGAGGGTTCTTTCTTTATGGTGAATAAAGAAGGACTAGGCCTGGCTTTAATAAAGGCTCCCCTGGGCTAGCCACATCAGGTTTACCTCTGAGAGACTCTACACAGAACTCCTTCCCCATATACAAATAGAAAAGCAAGTCACTGACAATGTTCAAAGGGTGTCCACACCGTGTGCATCTTAGACTAAGATTTAGCTGAATTTTATATCTGATAATAATTAAAAAATACTATTAACACTGTCCATTTTACACATTAAAGAAGACGGTTTGTTCCATCATTTTTACATAGGCTGGCTACTCATAAATACATAAGGTCGGCTTTACTATTGTATAGTCATGAAATTACTCATTTACTTAGCTGAAATTTATTAATCAGTACATGCCAGAGGTGATAATGCCAGAGGTGGCTTTCCAAGTTGCTCATGATTGAGGAGCTGAGACTGACATCTAAACAGATGATTATGATGCAATACAACCTTTGCAATAGCAGAGGAATTTTGAAAGTACAATTCAAGCATAGAAAAAGGGACTGAGTATTATTTGAAGTGGAACAGGTTAGAAATGATGCTAAATTATATACCTTCTTATTTTACTATATTTCATACCAGAACCTTCTTATAGACATTAATAAAGACTTTCCAAATATAGTTTATGGGCAGGAGCAGTCTAATAACACAGATATAGTTTACTAGATTGTGAATTTTTTGTTTTCTGGTCAGTTAACAAACATTGGAATTAAAGTACTAGTTACAAAACCTGGCACTTAAATTTTGGAATGGGGAAAAAAATCAAAGCAATCTGCTCCAAAATGAAGCCAACAAGATAGTTCTGCCAAGAGATGATGGCAGTGTTCTAAATATAATCATTTTGTGATGGTAGAACTGTTTCTCATTTTCTTTTCCTCTCTAGCATGTCTTGTTTACATTTGGTTAATAAATGCAAATGTAATTGTCACCACAGAGCAGTCCACTTTAAATAATTCTGTTTCCAGAGAATTTTATTTAGGCTGTTTGACCCATATTTGTCTGTGGAATGTCATCATTATGTTACCCACTTTGAGTGCATCTAGGTAGCACCTAGCAGCAGGACCACGGAGTACATATTCAGTTTTCATGTGTGGCATATGCTCATTTGGGCAGCTGCTACAGTTTCTGTGCTATCAGTGAAATTCTGTAAAGGAATCAAGGCAGTGTGTACAAGCCCAAAGACCTAAAAACCAGTAACTGAGCATCTCTCCTTTCCAAGTGAAGGCAAAATAAATTATCTTACATGAGGAGGATGTATAGGCATGCAAATATTTGAATTGAATAGTAGTAAAATTTTTTATGAAAAAATTTAAGAAAAGTTGTGATGTAAGTAGAACAGAGGACTTTTGTAGGGGGGGCTCTATGGGCAGAGCCATGTGGGCCATGGGGGCCCCCCCATGGTCCAACATGGATGAAAATAATGCTACCAAGACATGATCTGCTTGGGGAGGAAAGGTGGTCGATCTCTCAAAGGAGAAGGGCCGGGAGTCCCCTTCCTCAATGCTATTTATTAGGTTTGTAACACACAAGGATACAGGTAAAGCTCATCAATCAATGTCAGGTGGTAAGGATCAAAGAACAGATAACATTTCAAAGAAATCTGAGGGCTTAATCTGAGTCGGTGTCTGTCAGGTAAGGGGGTTGCAAAAAACTTTAGAAGACATACCCATTTCCTGCCCGGACCCTTATCATATGAATGAAAGCACTCTTAGCAAAGCAGGCTTCACAGGACTTTATGAATTCTTTCTTATGCCTGATCA